>JAQGBS010003430.1:0-11532 GCA_034698545.1 Acrobeloides obliquus
GAACCGGCAATAAAAAATACGAATATAAAAATTGCGTAAGCTATCAGTGAGATAGCGATAGCTAAATCAGCGTCGGCGAAACCAAAGAATGGATAAGCGGTGACGGTGGGCTCTAGTTTGACCAACTCTTGGAGGATCGGTGACTTCGGAAGCTGGGTATGGCGCCAAATTTCATAGTTACCAAAAAGACAGGGTCCTAAAAATGGGTTTGTTCTAGTGATCTGAGGAGCCGGAATTACATGGTGGACCAAAAAAAGTAGATTTTTTGAGATTTTTTCATTCTAGATTTTCTATAGCTTCTATAGATTTTCTAGAATTTTTTTAAAAAATCTGGAAAAATCTAGAAAATTTAGATTTCTTAGATTCCCTAGATTTCTTATGAATGTTCGAATGTTTTTTTAAATTACCTGCCACTGGGATCGAGAAAAATATCCAACTTCCGACTACCAAACAAAGCAACTTGGTTTTACTTCTAAACAAGTGTTGTATCTTTGTTGTAGTGTCGCCTGTGGCGTAGCTAAGCCTATACAGACCGGCTATCAAATAGGATTGTGTATGTCCGACGCTAACTAGAAGATGAGCGGGTAGATGAACCTTGAACGCATCTGCGCCGAAAATCGTACCAAGACCTCGGAAATAAATGGCTGAAATAGGGAATACAGAAATGTGAATCCATATGGTGAATACCAAAACGTGAAGATAAGACCAAAATAATTGGTTGATAAGGAGATACTAAAAATAGGAAATTTTCTGTGACAGTAGAATTCTCCTCCCCCTCCCACACACCCTCACCCCACCAACACTTAACTAGCTGCGCTACATACGGGAACAAAAAAATATGTACCTTATACATTTTTGCATTTTTGGACTGTGTCAAAACTATATAAATAATAGGCGGAAATAATAGATTAGTTAGAATAAAAGCTAAATAAATGTTAAACTCATAATATTTGACAAATTCTGGGTGATAAACATCACTGAGTTCTAAGACCATTTTTACAAACAAATGACATAAGAAAAGAAATATTCCTTGTTGTGTTCGCTTTTGCTTGACTTCCAAGTGCTCACACTCAACGCACTTTTTGATCAGTAAATATGATTAAAACAAGTTTTAAAAAAACTTAAAACTTGTTACTACTAATGGGTATTTATATTGCCGAGCATTTTTTCATGGAAAAGAATGACAATAGACTCGTTAAAAATTTCAGGGAGATGCTATCCTAAATGACCATGACATATTTTTGTTGTTGAAAAACGTTATTATCGTGTGAAAAATCATAATTTTGTTATAAATGATTCAAGTGGTCATATAACCCTGCATAACCCATACCATCGATTATATAACCCACTATAACTAGGGGTTATGAAATATTATAACACCATAACCACATACATTCAAACCTCTCTTTTACGGCTTTTTTGATTAACACTTCAAAGACATCGCAATTTCGAGAGAACTGTGCTTGATGAACAACATGGAAAAGATTTTTTTAAATTTTCATAAAATGAACATTCAGCAATTTTTTATAGTTAAATGAGACAAACAAAATGACACCAAAATTATCCAATTTGAACATTGTTTTGGGTTATTGCAATGAAAACCCTGATTCATGTTTTCGTTTCAATAACCCAAAAGAATGTTCAAATTGAATAATTTTGGTGTCATTTTGTTCGTCTCATTTAGCTATAAAAATTGCTACAATGTTCAATTTATGAAAATTTTAAAAATCGATGCAAAAATCGATTTTTCCGCAAAAAATTCAAAAAAGTTTGTGTAGTACAACAAAGAGCTTGTAACAAATTCAAAATTTCAAACGCAATTATCTCGAAAACTACAACGATTCAGAACATGCCGTAAAAACAAAAAATGATTCATTTTTCATGATCTTTCTGAATATATAATTTCTTCATATGGCTGTAAATTACTGGACTGGTCCTTTAAGCTCAAACTAATCATGAAAGAATCGCAAAATTTGTGATCCTTCTATAAGCTCCTGTGCAAGATTGTACAATATAATTCTTTCTTCTTCACGTGTATGGTAGATCATTTGATATGAACTCATTTTGTTTATAAAAATCGATGGGTTCATCTTTAACAAAATGAATTCATATCAAATGATCTCCCATACACGTGAAGAAGAAAGAATTATATTGTGCAATTTTGCACAGGAGCTTATAGAAGGATCACAAATTTTGCGATTCTTTAAGATTCTAAATTTTAGAATAGTTTGTCAACATAATAAAAAGTGAAAAAATGTTTTAGGAAAAAATTAATGAATACTAAAGAATTTTTTGTAAATAAATAGAAAAAATGACCATAAAGGGCATCGAAACGGGATCTAAAAATCGTAAAAAATGATGATTTTTGAGATTTTTCTTCGAGTTTTCTCGATATTGGCATCGGGAGTCCCGAATTAATCGAAATATAGAAATCGAAAAAATGTCTTGGGGCTCATTTCCAATACCTAAAAAATCGAAAAAGCATAAAATATTTTTTACATCAAAATTTAGTATTGATAGATTTTTGTTTTTTTCGTTTTTCACCAGCATTTTTGAAAAATTAATTTTTGTAGTTTATCGTTTACAGTCAATTTGCCTTCAGAACAAACATATTCTTCTGATTCAAAGATCTTTTTTGCGATAACTCTTTCTTTTCGCATCAAACATTATTGCAAAAAATCACAAGTTTTTAGAAAACACAAAATCTCTGTCTATCATTGAAATGTGAGGTTTCATTTAGACTAATCTCCTTTATCAACATATAAATATGGCCACGATTTTGTACAATCTGATAACCTCGTACCAATTCAATTATTTTCTTGGATTCTATTCTTGATTCTACCAACTTCTATCGAAGATTTTAACATGAGAAAGTAATTATCTTCTCTGATTTATTGATTTTTCATTCATTTAAGCTCGTTTTTGCTCATTTTATCTTTTATCATAATAACCTCATCTGGTGCTTCGGTTTTACCTATTGTGATCGATACAAAAGAAGCCTTAACTGTGGAGCAATTTACATGTCTTAACAAGCTAGGCTATTTTAATTTTGTCGCTCATCTTTATTATCCGGAAGGGTATGTAGATCAAGTTGGAGTACAAAATCTTGTAAATGCTAATAAGGGTAAATGTTTTTAATGAGAATTTTAACGTTTTCTTTTAGCCGGAGTATTCACGCATGCCTATATCACTCCATGCACTAGTGGAATATGTGAAAACAATATAACAAAGTCGGAAGATCAGGTATTTTGACAGTTTTTAAACTGTTTTGATTTAAGAATTTTTAGGTTCAAGAAGTTATGAATGCATTATATCCGAATATGCTACAACATAATTTCTTGTATGTTGAAGTGGATAGCAAAAATAAATGGAGCAACGATCAAGTTCAAAATCGAGCATTTGTTGTGAACATGCTTTACACGATCCAAGTATGTCAAATTGATCTTTTCCATCTGTAAAAGTTATAGCAACTTAATGGCGGAGGCTCTTCTGGAGTCAAAACTCGATATAATGACTGGTCTGCGCTTATGGGAAGCCAATTTAATGAACCTTCAACATTTGCTGACTATTTGTGGTGGGTGAACTTGAATGGAAAAGAGGTAAGTCAATGCTTGTAGATAGTTTTAAACTTTTTTATAGAATCTAACAACCGGATGGACTCCTTTTGGAGGCTGGACCGTGGTAAAGATGGTTTTATATATAATTTTGATTTTTAGCCCTTTTATCATCAATATGCTGTTAATATCACTAGCAATAACTGTACCAAAGGTGTCAATATCAATTATTCTTTTTATCAAACATAATCTTTGGAAACATAAATTTATAGCAGTAAAAAGATTAATAAACATAAGGCCATCTATCATCGGTGAATCCGAGATTATTGATAGATAATCTTGGTTTTAATAGGTTAATCCATCGTAGTAATGTAATACGATCATATATTAACAGTTATCGATAAAAACGAAAGCACAGCCGGGACCGATTATAGGTATTCGGTCACCAAAAGTTCGGTTTCACCTCCATCTAGATGGACTTATCCTGCTTATCCATAAAAGGTCCTTGAGGAGATGTGGATCTTTCAATCACGATTCGATATGTGCTTTTGAGAATTCTTATTTCAGAATCCTACATTGGCCTTCATTTCATTGTTATTGTCTGTCTGGTATCAATCATAACAAACACTAAAATTTTTGGGAAAAAATTTTAAAAAGCAGTAATAAATTTATTCCCAAAAATAATAAAATAACAACAATTAAACTTTAATAGGAGCCTAGACGGTTTGGCCTCAACTTAACTTTAACTAAAACTTTTTTATAACTAAAACATGAACAATGAACAAATAACAAGGCAGTGTATTATTCATCCATTGCCATTTTGTTACGTTTCTGGGGTGGAGATTCGATCTCCATCGAATATTTTCGGGTCTTTCGTCCCTCTTTCTTGCCTTCTTTTCGGGTTGTTGCCAACATCTGATCAACTTCTTCCCTTAAAGAAATTTATTGAGAATAATGGGGGCAAAAAAGTACTTCGTAAATAGTTGTTGGGGTGGAATTGACACACCACCTTTTCTTCTTGCGGGGCACTGCTGCTGCCTTGTGCCGCCAACATGGCGCGGAATACGCGGCCAATTCCACCGATTCCTTCCCTGAATCAGGGTCAAGGAAACGTTTTCACAATTCAGGAGTGCGCACAAATGATTCTCCGCATAGAATTACTCCTAAAAATGATCAATTGAGAAAAAACATTTTTGCTTAAAATAGTCCATAATTTACACCCCCTCCCTTTAATCATTTAGCACATATAAAGGGGGAGACAAAGTTTGGTACTATTTCGGAATAGAGAGCCGACATAATAGAAATGAAATTTAAACATTTTTCTAAAATAATTTATTAATGATTGAATCGACAAGTTCTCGGACTTCACTGTTTATACTCTATCAATAGAGCATAAAAGTGTGAATTGTTGTATTCACATAATAGGAGTAATGCTAGGCTGGGAATAAGAAAAGATATTTTCTAAGTGTTATCCCAAGTCAGATAAAGACATAGACAAACTCATTGCGGCTCATGGTTTTTAGCTAAAGTAGCTGTATTCATAGCAAATTTGTCTACAAAAAATTATATTCATAGTGGAATTGCCTACAATTTCGAAAATGCTCTTTTCGGATTCCCCGCTCCAAATTAACCCTAGTGTTGTTTTTTAGAAAAAGTTTCATTTCCATGATTTCTATTCCGAAATAGTACCAAAAGTTCTGACCATTTCCCAGCAAAATTTGTTTGGTGTTTTCGATTAAAAACTACTAGATTCGCCCAGATTCATCAATAAAACACGTTTTGGGTTTGATCAGAACTTTTGTCCCTCGTGATCTACCGGCCCCTTAGGTCAGAACTTTGTACTCCTCCTGCGTTTTTATCCTTCATCCGAAATGAAACCCCAGTATGTCCTTCCAGAAATCAGATTTGTCTAACCTAGTCATTATAAGCAGAGCTTAAGCACCGGAAAGTAGGGCAAACAGTTAGTTATAATTCTGGGGAGAACTAATTTTTTATCAGCCACATACACTGCTCCGCATAACTAAAACGCACCCTAACTTATATTAGGTAAATTCAAAAGTTCACTTTTTTCAATTAAAAAAATGAACTTTTGAATTTACCCATTATACACTGCCGGTCATCAAGATAGAACCACCCTAATTTTTGAAAGTTCCGGGATCTAGAGCACTCAAGAAAAAGAAGGCCTTATAAAACGATAGCCCGCGGTCAGAAACTATGTTTTCGAGGAAAAAGTTGGATTCCGAATCAAAGAATATCAATTTTGCCCGAAACTCGCAAAAAATCCACTGAACATAATTATAGCGCCACCTTTATTTTACCGATTTATTCGCGAGTTGATGCGATTTCCTTTTACAGAATATGTTTTTTGAATTGATTTTTTTCATAATATGGCTTCGCTACACAAAGGAATCAGTTTCAACCCATAACTCGTTCGCGGGAACCCTGAACTTGCCAAATTTAGGGTGCCGTTATAATTATGTGGAGCAGTGTATATATGCATTAAGTTTTCCTTTATTAAAAAATCCGATTAAAAAATACATACTCAAGTGGCTGATGTCTTCGGCTCCTTGTCCGTCTTGCCTGCTTGCAAAAGTGTTGTCTGTGGTCCCGGCTTCTGCCTTTCTACCTTTATTGACTCCAAAAATGTCGTTTGCTGATGGATAATCTCTGCTGCTTTCATCGAATCCCAATACAGCTTGACTTTTCGTAGCGCCACGATGATGGCAATGATAACGACGTAGGCGAATACTAAAAAGTCATTTTAAATAGGAAATTTGATTTTTAGAAAGAAAAAGGAACTTTTTTTAGAAAAAAGAACTTTTTTTCAAAAAGGAACAAGTTTTTTATCTTTGTAGTGTTGTCTCAACTTGTTGCACACTTTGGTCAGTCGTGCCCTAGAGCATATCAAAAAATCCAAAAAGTTAGTGAGATCCAAAAGCTTGAAATCCCAAAAAACCAAAAATCTTACCAACGGTGCACAATCACACATCTCAGAATTCGGCCCACGAAGTACTATCAAGTTTCAAAGTTTACTGAACTAAAAAGTGCAAATGTTGTCATTATTCGGTACTGTGTGAAACAGGGGACCCATGTATTAGTTAAATATTTTTGCAAAAAGATCTTTCTGAGGGTATTTATAGAAATCTAAAAATCGCACTCCCAAAGCGTGAAAATGTTCCTTTCTCCTGACCCATTTTGAACATAATGAGAAAGATATTTAAAAAATTTTTTGTATAAATTTTTGAGTGGGTCCCCTGTTTCATACCAGTACCGAAAAAATAAAACCATACAAACAACTTACTGATTGACGAAGAAACGAAACAAATGAAAATTGTGCCTTTTATATTAGGGCTGCGCGCGGGACGGGATCCCGCCCCGCAAACCCCGCCCGCACCATTTTTTAAGAAAAAAACCCGCCCCGCACGCACATTTTTGAAAATCCCGCAACCCCGCAAATTGAATAACCCCGCAATCTCTTTTTTCATCGAAAATTTGTGAAAAATCGACCGTTTTTAAGTGATTTTTTCATTGATATTTGACCATTTTGAACCCAAATTTTCAATTTTCGGGTCATTTTTTGC
This sequence comes from Acrobeloides obliquus, assembly GCA_034698545.1. Taxonomy (NCBI): domain Eukaryota; kingdom Metazoa; phylum Nematoda; class Chromadorea; order Rhabditida; family Cephalobidae; genus Acrobeloides; species Acrobeloides obliquus. The sequence continues at coordinate 7,136 of JAQGBS010003430.1, forward strand.
TTAAAGGGGGGGGGGTGCAAATTAAGGCCTTTTCTCCAAATAAAATTTTTTTGTTGAAAAATGACCTTCTAAGGGTAAAAATAGGGTGAAAAATCGATTGCGCACATCCCCGTCGCGTGAAAATGCTTTCTTCACCTTGTTTTCGCAAAAATAGCACTATTTCACGTCAAAAATAGTGCTATTTTCGGCACTATTACTTTTTCACGTTTATCTTCAGGGTTACTTTTTTCACGTTTTTTATTTAAATTTCTGAAAAATTCAAATTATTTTTGCTACTCTTATGCAGGATTTATACTTGCCGCACCACGCGGCATGCTGCTGCGGCATTCTGGCGCATCAAAATGTAATTTTTGAGAAAAAATTCAAATAAAAAAGTGAAAAAAGTAACGAGAAAAAAGTAAGCGTGAAAAAGCAAAAACGTGAAAAAAGTAATAGTGCCCTATTTTCGCGAAAACAAGATGAAAGAAGCATTTTCACGCGACGGGGATGTGCGCAATCCATTTTCACCTTATTTTTACCTCTAGAAGGTCATTTAAAAAAAAAATTTTTTGAGAAAAGGCCCTAATTTGCACCCCCCTTTAAAAATTCTTGTTTATTCTACAAAATTTTTTATCACCTATCGACGCATGGAAAAAACTAACTATTTTATACATCATAAATGCATTTATTGTCTTAACCAATTTTTTATCAACAAAATTTAACCTTTTTAACCCCGCAAAAAACTCCGCGGGAGCTTTTAAAAACCCCGCAACCTCGCCCCGCAAAATTTTTTTTTGAAAAAACCCCGTCCCACAACTCCGCCCACAGACCAACGCTCAGCCCTATTTTATATACGTAATTTGCTTGTCGCTTATCACAAAATTTTTTCGATTTGAATGAATGTCTTTGTCGCTTATCACAAAATTTATGCGAATTTCGAGTAGCATATAAAAGAATCAACTTTTCGTTTGTTTCAGTTTCTCCTCTTATGTTCTATTCTGTCCTATCCTTTTTATATATATCAAAAATACGGATTTCACGTGCCTGCAAATGGTATCACTGTCTTTGTGAGCAAAGAATTTAACAAAAATGCGATCGATTTGAATGAATGTCTTTGTCGCTTATCACAAAATTTTTATGGCTAAATTCGCAGAAACAAAAGAAAAATTTGCTTTCAACATTGATAAAGAATACTTAGTTTTGAGTATTTTGTGTCAATATTTTTCATTTTTAAAATATTTCCATTTATTTAAGCAATTTTAGGCAAGATGGGAACATCATTTAGCAAAGAAGAAAGCAAAGACAAACTAGAGGGAACTTTTAAAACTACACCAAATAATGACACCACTGACAATATTTCTCAAGCCGAAGAAAGTAATTTTAATAAAGAAAAAACGGATTTTAAAACTGACGAAAAGCATGAATCTCTCAAAAATGAAGTAAATCAACAAGATAAAAAAGAACAACCCTCAAACAACTTGAAACATGAAGAAAATGATGAAATTTCTAAGTTAACTAACAGTCTAAAAAATGTGCAGATAGAACAAAATTCAACTTTATTGGACTCCACAATTCCACAACAAAAAGCTAATTCAAAAAGAAAAAAACCTATATGTTTAATGGTGATGCCAAGGAATAGGTTCCAATTTACAGCAAACAACGCTAATAACGATAAAAAGTCTCCAGAAGAACCGAGAAAAAATGTAATTTAAAAAAATTATCGATTTTCTTTTCTTAAAATAAATGAACCGAGTTTATCATTTTATTGGTTCGATCTATTTGAAGATGGAGGGGATGAAAATAGCAGCGTACGACTATAAAGAAAATAATGCAAGATTAACATTTTTTATGCATTAGTCCACATACTTTAAACTATAAGGTAGCTTCAAAAAAACCACCCTGTAAAATTATATACAAGATGGGGCAAAAAAAGTACAGGGTGGCGCATAAAAAACCGTACTTTCGAGATTTTCTTCCTTATTTTGAGTATAACTTTTGATTCCGACCATCGTTTTCCATGATCTTGGTGTCGTTGTATAGTCCATAATCAGAGCTATCCAATGATACCAAGATCATGGAGAAAGATAATCGGAATCAAAAGTTATACTAAAAATAAGAAAGAGGTAAAAATCTCGAAAGTGCGGTTTTTTATGTGCTACCCTGTAGTATTTTTTGTGATTTTTTCATGAGTTTTGGAGCAAAATTTTCTAAAATGACCATATTGGGGTAATTTTATGTGGAGAATAGATTGCCCACATTTCCGAACTCTGAAAATGATTACCTGAACTGATTCAGGAAAAAATGTGCGTTTTTGAAGCGAAAATTTGCTTCGAAAATCCAATTTCCCCTGAATCAGGGTAAGGCAAGCATTTTTAGAGTTCGGGAATGCGCGCAATCGATTCCTCGCATAAAATTACTGCTATATATGGCCATTTTATACAATTTTAGAAAAAATTTTTCATGAAAAAATCACAAAAAGTCTACATTTTTGCTGTACCGTGTACCCTGTATATAGATTTGTAAGCTCACAACAAGAGAATGCAGTTGCAGTTGCGATCATCAACCTGACCATTTATCTGAATGCACATGCCTTTGTTGTGCTAGTAATTATTCAAACACTCAAGTAAGTTTAAAAAATTTTTATCAATCAAGCAAAAAATTTAGACTGGATGGAACAATATTGAAGATTCGAATTTTTATCCACAAAATTTTTTTGGTGGTTCTTTTCAACAACCATCTAGTTCACATGGTGTGCCTTATATTCACATTGAAGCAGTACAACAACAAAACAATTTTCAACATAATACTTATAATTATGGTTTTAATGATCCAGTTCCTTTAACGGATCCAGTTCAAACTAGTCAAGGTAAATGTATGGAGAGCTTGCAAGTTTTGCAAGATCATTTTTCTCCTTTCGAAGACAAAAAGTCAAAAAATTGAAACACTTTTATTATTGGCAGTCAAAGGGCCTATTCTTAAGTTGAACCGTACGGTTCACTGTCAACCGTACGGTTAATCGTGAACCGTACGGTTCAACTTAGGAATGGGCCCAAAGGCGACTTTATATCAGATTAATGGTGTAAATTTAGAATTTAATTTTGAGCAACTAACTAGTTCCAATTTCTATCCTAATTACTTGCAAACTTCAGGACCAGTTTCGCGTCAACAATATTATCAACAAGTGGAGAATTGCAGCCATATAGAAACTATAACCAACCATTCATTTACTTGCAATCATCCATCGACTAGTGCTGTCCGGCTTCAATCGAACCGTAAAGGACGACCTCGACTTGCTCATCCTTCAACAAGATCCATTAATGCTAGAAAATATCAAGAAAGAGACAAAAAAGTAAATTTTCTATTAAAAAACTAAATTTAAAAAGGCGATTTTTAGCTTATCAATTTGTCTAAAAAAATTATTGAAAATTTGAATAATTTTTCTGAAAGTGATCGTCATCTAATCGAGAGATTAATGATTGAAGTAGAAAGAGACGCAACTAGTGCAAATCAAGAACAAGAACGACATGAATAATATTTACTTGTTAACATACAGTATATTTATTAAAAAATTTTTTGATGATTTTATGTGTAACTATATTAAAATGGTAGTGCCCTCATTTTTATGAAAAAGATATTTTTCGTTTCTAGGAAATTTAGCAGTGTTCATTCGGTTACTACGGTTACGGGTAATTTCTTAATAGAAGCAAGTTTATTTTTTTCGAACAGAAATATGTAAATAAGAGTCTGGAGAACAAAAATTTTCAGCAACATTTTTGGAAGGGATTAACCGAATCAAAAAATTCAACGGTTCGGTTAACCGAACCGAAACGGTTACGAAGCAGTTACTAACATTAAGGCTGCGCGCTAGACGTCTCAAACAGGACTCTAGGAACTTCCATAACGGTCGATTTTCCCGTTAAAATCGTTGTGGAAGTTCCGTTTGTTCCACTTTTTTCGTTGTGGAATTCCACTTTTTCGCTGTGAAAGTTCCTAGAGTCTCGAACAGGTGGTTGAGACTCTAAACGCGGCGCTAAACGTCTCGAATTACCACTAATTGGAGACGCTAAACGTTTCGAATTGAGTCTCGAATTCGTTTTGACCTGGTTTGAATTGGTTTGTATATTGACACGAAAACTCGATTTTTTTTTAAAAATTGTCCAAATGGGTCAATTGATAGTTTAAAAAATTCCTTAGCACATGCTGACTAACTTTAATTTTTACCACTTTTTATGAAAACCTTTGTGTTTCGAAGAACTTGTTATAAACTTTTTGATTACAAGCTCTTCGTTATAATACACAAACTTTTTTGAATTTTTTGCGGAAAAATCGATTTTTGAATTAATTTTTTAAATTTTCATAAAATGAACATTATAGCAATTTTTATAGCTAAATGAGACGAACAAAATGACACCAAAATT
>JAQGBS010003431.1:0-11530 GCA_034698545.1 Acrobeloides obliquus
CCAAAAACGTGGCGCGTGGCAAAAAGTCAAAATTCGTGGCATTTGCCACGAAAACGTGGCAATGTAACATCCCTAGTTGTCCGTGGGTTGAGTTGTCCGGGTTGAGTGGTCCGTGGGTTGAGTTGACCTGGAGCCGTTCAAGTGCACTCCAATTTGAATTTATTTAGTGAGATGGTTCATAGGAAAGTTTTAAAAATCATTTCAAGGCAAAATTCTTTATCCCAAAAATTGAAATCCTTGTCTGAAGCTCAATACCCCGATCTTATGTTGATTTTTTGAATTTTCTAACCTGTCTAAAACACGTTAGATAATTTTTTTGGACAAATTTCTATCTGGCCTATGTATTCCAATATGGAGAATATTTCTAGCATGGCTTCGAAACAATCTGAGAAACTTCAATTTTTTTAGCCTTTTTACACGGAGGCCGTAGTCGGTGGGGGTCTAAAAAAATTTTTGCTTGGATTTTTTCGAAATCACGCTAGAAATTTTCTTTGTGTTGGATCGGTAGAAATTTTAGCCGAAAAAATTATATAGGGTGTTTTAGACAGGTTAGAAAATTCAAAAATGAACGTAAAATACGGATTATTGAGCTTCAAACAAGGATTTCATGGAGAATTTTTGGAGAACAGACTTTTGACTCGAAATGACTTTTAAAAACTTTCCCATGCATCAATCTCACTAAATAAATTCAAATTGGAGTGCACTCGAACCGTTTAACACTATGTCCACCCGGGTTCGAGCTTTCTAGATATTGTCTCTTAAGTAGCATTAATAAAAGCTCAATTTTATTGAATTTTCATAATAAAAAAATAAAACCCTTTTTTCCAACTATGTTCAATCTTTAGGCGGTTCATTAACAAATTTCATTGGGCAAATTTCTGAAATAAATCTTCATATTCAAGTGAAATTTATCGCTAAATGGTCAATTCAAATCGCAGATGCGATTCAATATTTACATAATAAGAATATTCTTCACAGAGATATCAAAACTCAAAATGGTAAGAGTTCAAATTTAAAAATACTTAATTTTATTAAAAAAATTTTAGTTATGCTAGTAGAAAGGCCGTGTATATGCCAGAAACGTGCTTTTTTGTTAAAGGAATGTTGTAAGAATTGTAATTTGAATAATCTCACGTTAAAATTAGGTGATTTTGGCACCGCCGGGGAAGAAAACAACGAAAAGTTAGATTTTTAAACCACAATAGACAAATAGATTCCAACTAAATAACCTGGCAGACATAGACAGGCGGGCGGGCAGGCAGGAAGGCATATAGGCGGCAGGAAGGCACGCAGATAGGCAGGCAGGTAGAAAAAATACTTGCACAAGATGGCGCAAAAAAAGCTCAACTTTACCATTTTTTTCATGAATTTTGGACTCAAAAGTTATTTTCCTAAAAATGAACCTATTAAGACAGATTATCTGAAGGTTTTTGAATAAATCTGAAGATGAAGGTACCAAGCAAAAAAGTCATAGTCTCAGATTTTTTTCAATTGTTGCCTAAAAGTAAGAGTATATTTTTTAGTAAAACTATTTATGGCACAATCCAATGGATGGCTCCAGAATATGTTCAAACACTATTCGCAAACAAAGCCACCGATATTTGGTCATATGGGGTATTTTTATGGGAATTGCTAACTGGATCAATACCTTATAGCGAATATGATATAGATAAATGGGGACTTTTCCTTTATGTATGCTAATTGTGGTTACACAATAAAAGATTTTTTTAAATTTTTTTAGATCGGTCTTGGCTATGCCTCTATTACCATTCCGACAGACTGCCCTAAAGAATTTCAGGAAATTTTAAAAGCCTGCTGGGATTTAGATCCTAATGCGAGGGCAACTATTGATGTAATTTTGGAAATGTTAAAATGTGTATTAAAATCAAAATCTGCCAAGAAAGTTCATGTAAGAAATTTTCAAGTTATATATCTAATTAATTTTTTTAGAAATTTTGTGTACCTCAATCTGATATAAAAGAATCTAGGGAATAATTTGTTGATTATGAATAATATGATGCACAGGTGAATAATTGTTTGCGATTTTAGATAGAACCTGGAGACCGAGCTCGGCCTCGGTTTTGAGTTAAAAGGTTAGGTATAAGTTACAGTATTTTAGTGTACGTAAAATTTACGTCCACTTAAAAACTATTTTTCCTTAGGAGGCACAGTTGCACAGACCCCGGTCGAAAATTTTTGTTTTTTGACCCACCCCCTCCCCTCCGCAGATTGGTGACCTTTTTTTATTTAAGAAATGGGGGGGGGGTCATCGGTCCCCGGGGACCGACGACCTATCCTCCACCCCATGACCTACCCCTCCCCCGGTAAAATTTTACCGGGGTTTTGCAACTGTGTTAGGAGGTACCTCCAGCGATTTCAAGGTTCGGCTATGCGCGCAATCGATTCCTCGCCTAGAAAAACACCATTTAGGTTTAGTTTGATAAAATTTTAAAAAATTGAGAATTTTTGAAAAAATTTCAAAATTTTTTTGTTTTTAGCCTATATCCCTGCGTCTAGTGGCGAATTGAACGTCAATCATGTTCTTGGCTACAGCTATTGATTAGCAGTTACGGCAACAACTATTATGCCCATTTCCACAGTTTTTGGTATTGGCTTATCAATTATATCTTCCAGAATACCTCTATTGTTGATCTCTAATTAAAAAAATGTGGTTTTTGTATGTTAACTTTTTTTATTTTAATAAATTTGAAATACTATCAGAAAATGGATAAAAAAATTAAAATCACTATCAAAAATAAAAAATCGCGATAAAAAGACCACCATCATAACAAAGGTCTAAAATAATACAGCATTTTCTTAGTCAATATAGCTAAAATAAAGGCTTCAAAAAAACCATCATAACTTTTTACAGGTAAAAGCTTTTTCAATTATTTTTGTTGCATGTGTTAGGGTATGAAAAGCCGCAAATTATAGTACAGTGGATTCTCGATAGTACGGTCCCCCAAAATCAAAATTTCAAAAAATCATATCTCCATCAATTTTAATACTATTTTTTTGTTAACTACATTTTTTCTAAAATCTTATATAGGATTTTAGGGAAAATGTGGTTGACGAAAAAATAGCATTAAAATTGACGAAGATATGATTTTTTGAAATTTTGATTTTGGGGGACCGTACTATCGAGAATCCACTGTACTACAAATAATCTAGATATGATTCATACTTTTTGAGTTGTTAACAAGTTTCTAGTAAAACTGATTTCGGTGGATAAATAATGATACCTTTTCCTATTTTTATATTCAAAAAATGTCATCAAGCACAAGTACATCAAGGTTACTAACCTCGGCTTGTATGAAATCTGCACAATTTTACTCTTGAATTTGAATTCTGTCTATACCACATGGTTGGCGTGAAAAATGAGACGAAAAATCGAAAGAATAATCCCTCTGTTTCTGGATGTATCAAAGATGAGTCATGTCCACATGTCATGTGTCTATATACAGATCTTGATCATTCGTAATTTGTTTTCGATAATTTTGAAAAATGTTTCAAAATATTATATGAAAAAATGATTCATACACAGATTAAATATGCAAATTTCTAATTGACCACTAAGGATTTGATGCTGATCTGGGATGTAAATATACGATTTGGATATAAGAGACCTAGATTGGAGTTTTGGATTGGAGTTTCTGTCTCTTTTTTATATTTTTTATTAAAATTGATGGAATTATTTTGTATCAGATATTGGGGTTGTTAATGGGTACTTAATTCATGGCGCTCGAAACTTTGCAAAAAGTAGCGACTCCCTTTTGTATACATGGTGTAATGGTAACGTTTTAAGTTGCAGGTTTGATTCCCGCTTCGTCGAAATTGTTTTTACACATTTTTTATTTTTGCTAATTGTTTTTTATTTTTCATATATTTAGAAAGATTTGTATTTTATAAGTGTTAGCAAATTATTTTTTGCAAAAACGCTCGAACGCTCGCTTGCAAAGTTTTGAGCGTCGTGAACAAAATTTTCGAGCGTCGCTATATGAATCTTATACGTGTAGAAATAAATTTATTGTTGATAATATCCTTTAGCACATCCATTTTTCCAGGCAATCACAAAAAATAAATTTTGTCGTTTAAAAAAATATAGCGCCTCTTATCAGTTGTAAAAATATCTGTTAAAAAACCAAATTTGTATGTATTGACTTATAAAATTTTTAAGGTTATAAGGCTTAGTGGCGCAATGGATAACGCGTCGGTCTACGGAACCGAAGATTGCAGGTTCGACTCCTGCCTAAGTCATAATCTTTTTTGCGTTTTCAGGGTTTCTGTCAAATTTTTTTAAAATTCAGACGCTGAGCCTTCAAAATTCAGTTTTTATCCTAAATTTCAGTACATTTTTCAAAGCAACAAATTTACGTTCCTCAATATATTATTACATGGGACCGGTCAGAAGTGATGTATCAGTTTTCCGTTGAAAACTATATTATCTTGTAGAGCATACCCGAGTTTATTTTTGAACTGATCGATTTAGCTGCGGACGGCGTAATATGAGAGAGTTAGAGACGATTTAACATCAAAAAATAGCGTTATTTAGCGTTTCTGAAGGAAATGAGGGGGTCAAAAAACACCTTTATATGACTTATTTTTTCGCAAAATCTTCATATTTCACTATTTTTGACTATACTTAACAATTTCCAATCGTTTTTGGAATGATTTGAAAACATTTTTAAAAATCGACTTTTTTGACTCCCTGTTTAAAAAATCAGTACATTTAGAAACCCTGATTTTCAATTAAAAATTTAAAAAAACTATTAGGTGACGAAGACGTGAAAGCGTAAAATCTTACAATAGACACATACGAGTTGATGGTCGAGTTTTCAAAAAAGACTGGTATATCTTTGAAGAAAATGTAAATTATTTTAATTTTAGTCGGAAAATCGGCTGTCTAGGAGTAATTTTATGTGAAGGAATCGATTGTGCGCATTACATCTTTGCTTCAATACACAAATTTCTTCCCTGAATCAGAATTAGAGAAGCGTTTTCACACTTTGGGAATGCGCGCAGTCGATTCTCCGCATAAAATTACTCCTAGGCAAAATTTTTTATCCGTTTTTGGACAAAGCAAAAAGAATTGGCTCCGAGCGGGATCGAACCCGCGGGCCCAACGTAGTTTAACTTGCGAGATCGGATGAAATTGTTCACAACTGGGGTCGGGAAGTTTCTATAATATCTCTTTTTAAAACAGACCATAACAAAAAGTAAAAATAAAATAAAATTTTGAAAAATGCAAAAAAATTATGCACCTGGTGGAGTCGAACCCTTGCTATAGAGTTTAGTCACTGAATCACAAGAGCTTATATTTGAATAACATTTAAAATCAGCTATGATCAAATCGTATAAAATAATAAATTTTAATTATGGATTTGCTCAAAATCGGTGGGGGTTCCGCAGCTAATTCTAGCGCATAAGTTACTAGTTTTTGATGCCCTTCAAAGAAATACCAGTCTTTTTTGAAAACTCGACCATCAACTCGTATGTGTCCCTTGTTAGAACAGAACATAACAATAAAGTTCCTAAGCCAACGTACCAGAGGCGCTATTTTTTATAAAAAGTAAAGTATGTTCCTAGACCGACACTCCTGCGGCGCTCTCCGCTACCAACTGTACTCAGAGCGCCTACAGATCTCCGATACTGAGCTGCACTTTTAATGCAAGAGAGGGTGGTGCAAAAAAACCACTTTTGTGATTTTTAAGATCTGAAAATTTTTTACTTTGTTTCTGCCCCTCGAAGATAATGTTATGTGGGTAATTGATTGCGCGCATTCCCGATCCCTGAAAATGCTTCCGATTTCTAGCATAAAATTACCTCTAGAAAAATGATTCTTTCTTATTTGTTTTTTAGATAAAAAAATTATAAAAAATAACTATTTTTGCTATAAAATCCCAATTTTTCTTGAATCATGGTCAAAGAAGTATTTACAATGTTCGAGAATGCGCGCAATCGATTTCCCGCATAAAATTACCCCTCGAGGAGTCATCTTTAGATAAAAAATTCCGGGTTCCAAAAAATGACAAAAGTAAACACATTTTTGTTCCACCTTATAGTTTTTTAAATTTTTAATTGAAAACGCAAAAAGATTATGACTTAGGCAGGAGTCGAACCTGCAATCTTCGGTTCCGTAGACCGACGCGTTATCCATTGCGCCACTAAGCCTTATAAATTTGATGCCTAAACAATTTTATAACCCAATACATACAAATTTGGTTTTTTAACAGATATTTTTACAACTGATAAGAGGCGCCATATTTTTTTAAACGACAAAATTTATTTTTTGTGATTGTCTGGAAAAATGGATGTGCTAAAGGATATTATCAACAATAAATTTATTTCTACATGTATAAGATTCATATAGCATATAAAATCTATTTACCACCAAATCTGTTTGTTAACCAACTTCTAAAATCTTCTTCACTGCTTCCATCATTTTCTAGAAAAAAATTAATATTTGTTAGAGAAAAAAGTGATCTACCTGCATAATCGCTAAAGCCACCATTTCGACCAAAATTTTGGACATTATTTCGGCCAAAATTTTGGCCTTGATCATAGCCTCCATTATTTTGTCGTTGGACAAAACCTCTGTTGTTGCCATTTTGTACAATGTCACCAAATCTGTTTGTTAACCAATTTCTAAAATCTTCTTCACTACTTCTATCATTTTCTATATATAAAAAATTAATATTTATGAGAGAGAAGATTATCTAACCTATAAAGCCATTATTTCTACCAAAATTACCATTTCCACCTTCATTTTGCTCAAAAATTCCAATATTTTTTCCACTTTCAAAGCGTTTATTGCCAAAATTGCCGCTTTGTGAAAATCCATCAAAACTTCCAAATTTATCAGTGTTGTCATAATTTTGCCTTTGCCCAAAACCTCCACTGTTACCATTTTGTAGAAAGCCTCCAAATTCTTCCAAACCATTATTTTTTCTAGAATTTTGTCTCTCCCCATAAAATCCATTTCCATAGTTACCATTTTGTGGGGCGCTGTCAAAGCCATTATTTCTGCCAAAATTTTGTTCTTGCCAAAGATCTCCATTATTCGCGTTTTGAGGAAAACCATTTAACCCAGTAATTTCACCATTTTTACCAGAATGTTTTTCTTGTCTAAAGCCTCTACTATTTTCCTGGCCAATGCCCCCAATATTATTGTTTTTAGGGGAGTTACGTGATCTACCAAATTCACCATTTCTACCAGAATTCTGCTCTTGCTCAAAGGTTCCACTAGAACTATCACTATTTTGGCTTTGACGAATATCTCCGTTTCCATTTTTGCCATTTTGTGAAAAGAAGCCAAATCCTCTAGATCCGCCATTTCTACCAGAATTTTGTTCCTGGCCAAATCCGCCATTAAGTTGGGGAAGGCCGTCATTATGTAGCCCTTTGACAAAAGTTTTAGTTGTTCTACATCTTGAAGATCTTCCCTGTATTGCAGAACGTGAATTATTGCCAATTTTTGAAAATGGATGTGTTGTTGTTGCTCTTGATGAACTTGGAGCATGAGTAATCTCAAATGTTTTAGAGCTTCCATGTCTTGCAGAAATGGTAATAGTGATATGTCTTGAAGATAAATGTGCCGCTATTGGTCTGGATGAACTTGTAACATGAGTTGTCCTAGACCTTGAAGGAATTTCATGTCTTGTAGAGCTGGTATTAGTGCTATTGCTTGAAGTTGGATGTACAGTTGTTGTTCTGGATGAACTTGAAGCTTGAGTCGTTTCAGATGTTAGAGAGCTTTCAAGTCTTGCATAATTGGCAATAATGATATTGCTTGAAAATGGGTGTGCAGTTGTTGTTTTGGATGTACCTGGAGCATGAGTCGTTATAGATGCTGGAGCGCTTGCATGTCTTAAAGAATTGGCAGTAGTGTTATTGCTTGAAGATGTAGTTGTTGAGTTGGAAGAGATAGAATCTTTAGCTAATCCAGATCCCGAAGAGCTTTCAACACTTGCGGATCCTGCAATGGTGCCATTGATTGAAGATGGGTGTGCAGTTATTGCTTTGGATGATCTTGGAGAATGGGTTGATCCAGATGTTGGAGAAGTTTTATGTCTTGCAGAACTGACACTAGTGCTATTTCTTGAAGATGGATGTACTTTCGTTGCTCTGGATGAACTTTGAGCATGATTCGTTCTAGATGACTGAGAGTTTCGATGTCTCTCAGAACTGGCAGATGCACTTTCGCTTGAAGATGAGTGTACAGTTGCTACTTTGGATGTACTTGGAGCATGAGTCGTTACTGCTGGAGAGTTTGCATGTCTTGAAGAATTGACAGTAATGTTATTACTTGAAGATGTATTTGTAGTTATTGAGTTGGAAGAACTTGGATCTTTAGCTAATCCAAATCCTGAAGAGTTTCCAACACTTGCAGATTCGGTAATAGTAATAATACTTAAAGATGGATGTGCAGTTGTTGTTTTGGATGAACTTGAAGAATGAGTTGGTCCAGATGTTGGAGAAGTTTCATGTCTTGCAGAACTGACACTAGTGCTATTTCTTGAAGATGGATGTACTTTCGTTGCTCTGGATGTACTTGGAGCATGAATCGTTATAGATGCTGGAGAGCTTACATGTCTTGAAGAATTGACAGTAGTGTTATTACTTGAAGATGCATTTGTAGTTATTGAGTTGGAAGAGCTTGGATCTTTAGCTAATCCAGATCCCGAAGAGTTTCCAACACTTGCAGATTCGACAATAGTAATAATACTTAAAAATGGATGTGCAGTTGTTGCTTTGGATGAATTTGTAGCATGAGTCGTTTTAGGTGTTGTACGATTTATTGATGTTGTGTGAGTCGTCGGTGTTGTTCTAGAAGTCGATGTTGCTTGCTTGATTGGTGTTAAATGAATTGTTGGCGTTGTTCCAGTAGGTGGTGTTGTGTGAATTTTCTGTGTAGTTTGAGTTTTCGATGTATTTTGAGAGGTTGGTATTGTAAGATTGGACTTTGTTGTGTAAGCTGTTGGTGTTGTCCTGGAAGTAGGTGTAGTGTGAATCTTTTGAGTTATATGAGCTGTCGGCGATGTTATAGAAGTTCGTATCGTGTGATTAGTTGTTGTTATATAAGCCGTTAACGTTGTCCTAGAACTTGGTGTTGTATGATTCGTCGTACGAGTTGTTGGTGACGTTTGTTTAATCGATGTTGTCTCAATGGTCAGTATTGTATGAGCTATCGGCTCTGCTCTAAATATCAATGTTGCATGATTGGTCAGTGTTGTACGAGTTATTGGCGTTATTTTAGGAGTTGATGTTGTTTGCTTGATCGATGTCGTATGAGCTGTTGTCGTCGTTTGATTTGTTGGTGTCGCATGATTTGTCGGTATTGAATGAGATGTAGACGTTATTTTAATAGTCGATGTTGTGTGATTTGTCGGTGTTGTATGAGCTGAAGACGTTTTTATAGTCGTTGATGTTGTGTGATTGGTCAATGATGTATGAGTTGTAGACGTTGTTCTAATAGTCAATGTTGTGCGAATGGTCGGGATTGTATGAGTTGTTGGCGCTGCTCTAGATGTCGATGTTGTGAGGTTTATCTGTGTTGAATGAGCTATCGGTTTCGTTCTAGTGATTGGTGTTGTAGTCGGCATTGTATCAATTGTCGTTTGAGTGTCTGACGTTTCGTCATTTGCACCATTACTGCCAGTTTTTTGATCATGACCAAAACCTTCACTAATTTTTCCCTGACCAAAATCTTCATTTACAGTGTTACCAGTTTGTGAGGAGTCACCAAAATAGCCATTACTGTCTGAATTTTGTTCTTGCTCAGATCCACCATTATTAAGTCCTTCGTTGTTACCAATTTGTGGAAGACCACTAAATCCACCAAAACCAGCATTTCGATCAGAATTCTGCCCTTGTTCAAAGCTTCCACTTGAGCTATCACTCTTTTGGTCCTGACGAAATCCTCCCTCTCCAGTGTTTTTGTTTATTGGAAAGATGCTTAATCCACTTGACCTGCCAGAATTTTGTCCCTTTCCAGATCCGCCATTTTTCTGTCCTTGGACAACTCTTTCATTATTTTGTCCCTGTATAAGATGCCCATTTCTAGAATTACCATTTTGTGAGAAGCTTCCATATTCACCATTTCTACCTGAAGTTTGCTTCTTATCAAAACCACACATGCAAATTTACTATTTTGCAAAAAATCATCAATAACTTTATTTCTACCATAATTTTGTCCCAAGCCAAATTCAACATAAATAAAACTGAAAGTTGGGCGATTTTTTCATGTTTTTTCTACCCAAAATTTTTTTCAAAAATGACCCTATTAGGGCTAATTTGATGCGAGGAATCGATTGCGCGCATTTCCGTAGTTTGAAAACGCTTCCTTGATCCTGATTCAGGTAATCGAGTGTGTATTGATCGAAAATTGATAAAATCTTATATTTAGACAGAGTGCGAGGCTTTCATGAAGTTTTAAAGGGGGATCCAACTTATGGCCGGGTAGAAAATTTTTTTAACAAGTGACCCTTTAGGGGTAATTTTATGCGAAGAATCGATTTTGAAAATTTTTTCCGGGGGTCAAAAAATGGAAAAAATTGCGTCAAAATTAGGGGTTATAAGTTTTAACCCCAACAAAATCATTTTTAGGGGTAAGTTTATACGAGGAATCGATTGCGCGCATCGAAAAATTTTCTGGAGGTCAAAAAATGAAAAAAATTGCGTTAAAATTAGGGGTTAAAATTATAAAACATATGTGACGCAATTTTTTCATTTTTTGACCCCCAGAAAATTTTTCAGAATTTTTTGATGCGCGCAATCGATTCTTCGCATAAACTTACCCCTAAAAATGATTTTGTTGGGGTTAAAACTTATAACCCCTAATTTTGACGCATTTTTTGATCCCCGGAAAAAATTTTCAGAATTTTTAGTTGCGCGGATTCGATTTCTCGCATAAAATTACCCTCAATAGAGTCATTTTTACAAAAAATTTTGTTTGTTCCAAATGGTCGCAAAATGCACCCCCCCCCTTTAAGTAATTTACTTAAATTTGACCCTAAAAACTTAATAATTTAAGCGAAAATTAAGTAATTTACTTAAATTTGAGACCAAAAACTAGTGATAATTTAAGTAATTACTTAAATTTGGTTTCAAGAAACTTAAATTTGAAAAATTCATCTGGCAACCCTGGAAGTGAATATGGCCGGAAAACCAAAATTTCCGACTTTTTTAGTTTTTTTCACAAGTCAGTGCACTTTGTGGGTATTCAGGTCACTATATCGATCCGCGACTGTACTCCCGTTACTTTCATGAAAATTGCTTTCAAGAATTTTTACTATTACTACTCTCTTTTAGTCATATCCTATGAAATGAAAGCTAGCGATTGCGTTATTCAAATTGATGCGATAAATGATATACCAACATGTAGAATTTGCCTAGACGATACTGGAACATCGGAATTGATTTCTCCGTGCAATTGCCGTGGTACTATGGAATTTGTTCATCGAGAGTGTCTGGATAAATGGTACGATGTGAGTGGAGAAACGGTAAGTTAAAGTTATTATATTGCATATGG
>JAQGBS010003432.1:0-11530 GCA_034698545.1 Acrobeloides obliquus
AAAAACAGCATGGCTTGCCACACACTTGGTGATGTCACAAGTCATCAAAATCCACCTCGTGTCACATTCTATTTCAATATGTTCCCGTGCGCCACTTAAAATAATGCTTGCCCAAGAAGATCTTTGGCTTACAAATAAACATCACGAACTTGGTTTTCTATATTTTGACAAAGAGTAACAACAAAATGTTTGTTATGGTGCCTTATAAACGTACTATGGGGCTGTCTTTAAGTTTGCCAAGAGGGGGGGGGGGTCTAAAAAATCTAACGGTTTCTAACAGGGGGAGGGTGGGGGAGGGGATAGGCCGAAATACATACAGCGTTTTTTATAACTCGCCAAGATAAAATGACACCAAAATCATCAAATTTAAAAACCATTTTGGGTTATTTAAACAAAAACATGAATCAGTATTTTCGTTTCAATAACCCAAAACAATTTTCAAATTGGATAATTTTGATATCATTTTGTTCGTCTCATTTAGCTATAACATTTTGTTACAATGTTCATTTGATGAAATTGAAAAAATCGATTTTTTTCAGCGAAAAAATTCAAAAAAGTTTGTGTATTACAACGAGGAGCTTGTAACAAATTCAAAATTTCAAACGCAATTATCTCGAAAACTACAACGATTTAGAACATGCCGTAAAAACAAAAAATTCTTCATTTTTCATGACCTTTTCGAATATATCATTTTTTCATATGGTTGTAACTTACTGGGCTGGTCCTTTAAGTCAATTTTTTAATAGCTTTTTTGGTACTAGGTGCTCCCATCTAATTTTTTTTCAATGTTTTTACAAGAATATTTCTTTTCTAAAAATTCCAAAAACATCCAAAAATTCTCAATGTCAGAGAGCGAGAGATATATATAGAGGTGGCCATAAATATATTTTTCTTATTTTACTGCGATAAAAAGTGTAGTTTATGTTTTATGTTTTCTGCTTGCCCTAATATTTGGCACAACAAACTAGCAGTTGGATCTCTCTGTTTGCCAGGCAATATAGTGAGGAAGAGAAAGTCAAGAAAATTTGTTATCAATGGCATCTGTACCTGTGCTGCTACATCGAAATTTGCATTTTGCTATAAAATTGTCGAAATTTTCTTAAACTATAGGGAAGTTTTAAGAAAGTTAATTTTTGAAAGAGTTGATCACCGAGTTTTGAGAATTTTTTATTTCTATTATAGTACGTTTCAGCTGAAGCGCAAACAAAGTTTGGGGCACCATAGCGCAATGCAATTGGCCACTTAGGCACGAACTTATCAGCTTTTATATATCGCTTCTTTCATACAGAACGTTCGAGTTTTCGAGCAGTGTTCCTTTGTGCTGTGAGCATGTGGCTTTTATTCTTTGTTGAGGCACTGCCATCGCCATTCATGCAAATCTAGCATCATGACTAGTGTTAAGCCTCTCGTTTTTTGTACACACGACTGAAGGCGATGATTAAGTCTCGATTCACTCTGTGTAGATTCGGATTTCGAATAAGTTTGAGGTAATCTTCGTTACACAGGCTTTTCAATTTGGTTCATACATTAACAAGGAGGGGAGTATCGGCCATTTTTTGCGTTATGGATCCCCAATTTTTCGATTTGGCGACCTTTTTTTGGTCAACATAACACAAAATTCTCAAGTTTTGTGCCTAAACTTTTGCGTTATATCCAGCTTTACCATAACGCGTTCTTTTTGTCGCGTATAGCCACGTATAACGAAAAATTTTGCGTTATGGTCGACCCCCTTGGGTGATGTATAGGGGAGGGGTATCATACCCCTTTGTAATGTATGACTTGGTTATAAGTTCTTCGTTGTAAGTAAGACGACCGTTGGAACAAACAGATGAAAATATCAGCTTCTTCCATATGGAATGAAACCACGAATCAAATGTTTCTTACCCGTGTATTTTATAGTTTTTATATGATTCAAATATTTCGAGTCCTTGCGTCCAATTGTTTGTAACTTTTTTGCCTTTTTATTTTCTTACAAAGAAAGACGGCATTTTTTATAACTTGCCAAGACGAGTAAAGTGGCACCAAAATTATCAATTTTGAAAATTGTTTTGGGTTATTGAAACGAAAACCCTGATTCATGTTTTCGTTTAAAGAACCCAAAACAGTTTTCAAATTTGATGATTTTGGTGTCATTTTATTCGTCTTGGCGAGTTATAAAAAATACCGAGGCCTTTCTTTTTTAGAAAACAAGAAGTTAAAAATAATTGGACGCAAGCGGGACTCGAACTTTTGAGCGTTAGTGCCTAACAAGTGAAGGTGCCCATGTCGACTTCCCCGAATTTGGCCAATGATATCTCAAAAGATGGATCTGTTCAAAGAAGCCCTTCAATTATTAGTAACAGCTCCAAGGGTTCAACCAAAAGTGGAGATTTAAAAAAATGCACCCTATCTATAGATCGAATGACCGGCACGAATAGTGCAGCATCTATAGAAAAGCATGTTATGCAATTGAATGGTAACAGAATCGTACTTTTTGCATTGTATATTGTAATTTTTAGGTGTAAAATCGGTGACTGTATCCGTGATGTTGACGAAAGCATATGTGATCTATGATCGAGATAAAATATCGGCCGTACAAATTCAAGACGCTATCCGAGATTTGGGATATTTATCACAAATAATTGAAGAGAATGCAAATCAAAATTCTAAACTTAATCTTCTTGTAAGACTTTTGGAGCTACTACACATTAGGGGTTCCCCAAAATTTTTAGAAAATTTTTTCTGGAAATGACACCTGTAGAGGGTAAAAACATGCGGGGATTCTGAATTTAACATTTTCGAAGCAAAAAAAACGCTTTCCTGATTCAGAGAAAGCCTTGTATTGAAGCGAAAAGTCGCAAAAATGCAAATTTTGTTTTTTGATTTTTCCTCTAAAACAATATTTTTTCATGTTTCGAACATTTTTTATGTTTGTTAAAAAAATTTTGCGATAACTCGCCTCAATTGCCCTCAAAACCCCTTGAAAGTTTAGATTGGCGGAATGTCTTGTGCTTCGTGCGTGAACACGATTGAAACCCAAGTTAAGGCACTAAAAGGCGTTGCAAACTGCATTGTAGCATTATCGACTTCGACAGGCACGGTTGAATTTTCGCCAGCGATAGTTGGACCACGGGACATCATTGAACGAATCCAGAGCTTGGGGTATTCAGCAGAATTTGCCACCAAGGAAGATCGACTAAAGAAATTAGACTATGAAGAGGATATTAAGAAGTAAGTGTGGCCCCCGAAAATACTTATAACGTGTTGTAACATTGCGACACACGAGAGGTCGTTTTTAGACAAAAATCGCATTTTTGCAACGGCGTACCAAAAAAGGATGGCAGGTGTTAATATTTTTTTAAATTTCACCAATCGACTCGGCTCACCGAGCACTTCAAAACGAGTACCATATTATGGGTTTTGGGGTTTTGACCCATGGCCGAGTGGCTAACGTGCTTGACCATCGCTAGGCACGGTTCGATCCCTCGTCCAAAAGATTTGTGTAGATTCGGATTTCGAACAAGTTTTAGGTAATCTTCGTTACACAGGCTGTAAGTTCTTTGGGAGCTTTTCCCCTGGAGAGACCCAATCAACAGGATTCCAACAACTGATACTTTTTTGAAGTAATTTTATGGACAAATATCCTCTAAAGGCTTAAGCATAGGCTTAGGCTTAACCTTAGGCTTAAGCTTAGGCTTAGGCTTAAGCCTAGGCTTAATCTTAGGCTTAGGCCTAGGCTTAAGCCTAAAGTTAAGCCTAAGCTTAAGCCTTTAGAGGATATTTTTTCATAAAATTACTTCAAAAAAGTATCAGTTTTTGTAATCCTGTTGATTGCGTCTCCCCGGGGGGGGGGGAAGAGCTCCGTTCTTCGTTATAAGTAAGACGGCCATTGAGACAAATAGATGAAAAATATCAGCTTCTTCCATACGCTTTTCTTACTTTTCGCTTCAATACACGCCTTGCTTGAATCAGAGAAGATAGTCTAATAAACATCTAGCCTGAGCGAATAGCCGCAGTCTTGCCTCTTGCTAGTCTACGAGCTAGCCAACTCCGAGATATGCAACTAATATAATCTTGTGCAACCACTCTCGAACAATACCCTACAGTCTAACTGTTACATAAGACCTAAATTTGTCTATTTAGATGGCGGACCTCTTTTTTCATTTCGCTGATATTTGGCATTCCGGTTATGTTAATCATGATCTATTTTCACTGGATTCGAATGTCAAATATGAACCCGGAAAACCAAATTCCCGTTTTCATCCCATCCCTATCTTTGGACAATGTTCTTCTGTTCTTCGTGGCTACACCCGTTCAATTTTTTGGTGGCCGATATTTTTATGCTCAAAGTTGGAAAGCCATAAAACAGTGTACCCTGAATATGGATGTTTTAGTGGTGTTGGCAACATCGATCGCGTACCTCTATTCGGTTGTGGTGATTGTGGTTGCCGTTTTGCTCGGCTGGAATTTCAGCCCAATGACCTTCTTTGATGTTCCACCAATGCTGATGGTCTTCATCGCACTTGGTCGATGGCTAGAATATAAGGCGAAAAGCAAAACTTCCGATGCATTGAGCAAGCTAATGTCACTGCAAGCTAAGGAAGCGTGCTTGATTACCAAGGATAAGAATGGACACATCATTTCCGAGCGGGGAATCGATGTTGAGCTAATTCAACGTGGTGATCTGATTAAAGTATTCCCCGGCGAAAAAATAGCGGTGGATGGAATTTTAGTCGAAGGCAACAGCTCAGCAGATGAATCATTTATCACAGGTGAAAGTATGCCAGTGGTCAAGAAACCCGGAGATCCAGTCATTGGTGGTTCTGTTAATCAACATGGTTTAATTATAATCGAAGCTACTCATGTTGGTCAAGATTCGACGTTAGCTCAGATAGTTCGATTGGTAGAAGATGCACAGACTTCTAAGGTAATCTACAGCAGTGGTATAGCTAGAGCCCCAACTACGTAAAAGTTCTTTTAGGCGCCTCTACAGCAAACTGCAGACAAGCTCGCCGGCTATTTTGTTCCATTCGTCATTTTCATCTCTATCATTACTTTGATAACATGGACCTTAATTGGTGTCTATGGAAGGAGCAATCAAGTATCACTTGGCGACTTTTTTTGCAAAAATTTGTGTAAATTGAATTTTAGAGCAATCCTATCAACTGGGAAGAAGTCTTGAGAGTCTCTTTTGAGTACGCTATTACTGTGCTGTCGATTGCCTGCCCTTGTGCTCTTGGATTGGCCACCCCAACGGCGATCATGGTTGGCACTGGTGTTGGCGCAAAAAATGGAGTTTTGATAAAAGGTGGTGAGCCACTTGAAGTGGCACAAAAAATTCGCACAGTCGTTTTTGATAAAACTGGCACTATCACAGAAGGAAAGCCAAGAGTGGTGAAGATTTATTTAAATGTGACGCAAGCACAATTAAGTTTAAAAAATATTTGTGCAATTGCTGGCACGGCAGAATCCAACTCTGAACATCCACTTGGAAATGCGATTGTTTCTTTTTCTAAAGAGGTATGAAATTAATTTGCATTGAGTGTAGCCAGGATTTTACGATGCGAAAAAACATAAGTTGGGCCAAGGGGTTTTGAAATTTTTTGAAAAATTCGAAAAAATTGCCTTGATCTCCATTACGTTTTACCCAAAATTTTGGAAAATTTTTCGAGAAAACTAAGGGAGACCCTACGGGGATTGAATCTGTGGGCCAAAAGTTGCTTAACTTGCCAGATCGGATAGTCGACGTCGTAAGAGGATGTAGTTTTTTTAAAGCCATCGTTTAGATAAAAATTTTAGTATTTAATTAATGAATGGTCAACAGTTAGCGATTTTATTATGTCACCAGGAAAAGGAATTTCATGCACTGTGTCCAAGCTGAGGAACACAATTTCGACATCCAAAGGCGTCGAAGGAACAAATGGATTTGCTCGAACTACATCCTTAAAACTGCCTAGTTATAATGTTGAAGTTGTTCCTTTATCACCTGGAAACATGATCAGTATTATTTTTCAATAAGTCTACTACTACAAATGTGTAATGTTTTCCTGGCTTGGGGTAGACCAACGTTTCTTAGCTTAGGGTAGATCAGCGTTTTCTTGTGGTATGCTCATGTTTTCGTTGTAATACACAGATTTCAAAAATTGCAAACTTCAAATGCATTTATCTTGGCAACGAAAACGATTCAGAAGTTGCCTTATAAGGGCCTGGCTATACATCTGTCGCGAGCGACGCGATTTTGTCGCAAATAGCCTCAAGGCATGTTTTTTTAGGGCTATTTGCCCCGAGAGTACAAAAAACATGCCTTGAGGCTATTTGCGACAAAATCGCGTCGCTCGCGACAGATGTATAGCCAGGTCTAAACAAAAAAAACGCTCAATTTTCATGAACTTTATATAATTTTTAGGAGATTTTTCCCCAAGTGGTCTCTTAAGCATTAATTACACATATGATATTTAAACTTTTTTTAGTACTTTTTTCAAATTTTAGCTCAACCCGAGATAAGAGAAACTGAGGACTGGAACAATTTGGATGCCTATTCGGTGGTTATCGGCAATGAAAAATGGTTACTTGCAAATGAAATTCCGATTGATGCGCATATTACGAATACCTTGGCGAATGAGTGTCAAGCTGGAACTATTTCCATATTGATTGCAATCAATAGTAAGTCATCAGGGTTGTACCCAGGATTTTTTCATGGGGAGTACAAGATTCCGATCTTACATTTTGATCCAAAACATAAGGCGAGACTCTTGTAAGGAGGGTCGATTGAGGCAAGCTATCGCAACAAAACTTTTTTCAAAATTTTTTCGACAAACGTAAAAAATGTTCGAAACGATGAAAAAAATACTTTTCGAGGAAAAATCAAAAAAAATTTTGGAAAATCCAGGATTCGATGGTCATCAAGACCAGTGCTGGAAGGAACAAACACCCGTAAGGGCAATCTGGAGGTCTTTGCTGCTACCATCGCAACTCCTATTGCATTCACTGCAAACCATGCTCTCGATTCTTGCTTGGAACTCTATTTAAGATGCTGAACTACAAGGTCTACGTAAAGAAAAGTTGTTTTGCAATAACTAGCGCATCGACCATCCCCCTTTAAATTTTTTTTGGCCCATGGGGGGAGTACATGTTCCTGTACCCCCTCCCCTTCGGCACGGCCCTGATGTTGTTGCAGTATAAAAAATATTTATAGGAAAAGTCGTTGCAATTATGGGCATTGTGGATCAAGTAAAGGCTGATGCTGCATTGACTGTATGGGCTTTGCATAAAATGGGAATAAACGTCACACTTTTGACTGGAGATAATTCAAGGACAGCGGAAGCGACTGCAAAAAAAGTATTCAACATAACGCCGAGCATACATGTTCAAGGGGGAACTCCTCCTCCCCCTCTCCTACTACTCATCCATCCTAAATTTTTTGGCCATTCCATCCTGCCCGAGAATTTTTTAACCATATATAAGAAATTTTAAACCATATATAAAATTTTCATAAAACTCCCTTGTATAATTTTAGGTTGGTATCACTGAAGTTTTCGCGGAAGTTTTGCCTAACCAAAAGAAAGACAAGATTAATCAATTACAGGTTGTTCAAATTCTTTAAAATTTGAAGAAAAAAACTTCATGACCGAAGCGGGACTCGAACCCGCGACCTCTGGTCGTATCCGACTAGTGCTCTACCACTGAACTATAAGGTCATTGAACGAGGATCTGCCAAACCCACTTATATATCATGTTATGAATGGAAGAGACAATGTCCCTTGTAAGCTGGGTGACAGAGCTCAGCAACAGCATCTAGGCAAAACTTCGTAACCGAGGCGGGACTCAAACCCGCGACCTCTGGTCGTACTGGACCAATGCTCTACCACCGAGCTACAAGGTCACTTGAGCGAAGCTCTGCTAAATCCACTTATGACTGAGGGGGAGGGTATGAATGGTTTTTTACACAAAGAGCACATTCAATATGCTATTAATATTTACCATTTAAAAAAATTTAGGAAAGAGGGCTCAAAGTTGCAATGGTAGGCGATGGAGTGAACGATAGTCCTGCCTTGGCTACAGCTAGTGTTGGAATTGCGATTGCCACCGGTTCGGATGTTGCCATTGAAAGCGCTGGAATCGTGCTAGTCCAAGTAGGTACTAACAAAATATTATACCAAAAAGTGGATTTTTTGAGACCCAAAAATGTATTGTTCTAAAAATGACCCCCCTTTTAGGGGTAATTTTATGCGGGGAATCGACTGCGCGTATTCCCAAACCCTGAAAATGCTTCTCTGACCCTGATTCAGGGAATGGACTCGGTGCCACATGCTCACAATAAAAAGGAACACTGCTCAAAAACTGTTGAGCTTCGCCATGGAACACTATTTGCTAGATCTCCGTTAAAAAAAATGCTTCTCTTTTTCAGGAAAGCCTATGTATTGAAGCAAAAAGTCGCAAAAATGCGATTTTTCAACTTTTCGCTTCAATACACAGGTCTTCCTTGAATAAGGAAAGCATTTTTTCGCTTCGTAAATGTCAAATTCGAATTTTCTGATTCTTCTAGGGGTAAAAACATGCGGGGAATCCAAATTGGACATTTGCTAGCGAAAAAAAACTTTCCTGACTCAGGGGAAGTTTGTGTATTGAAGCGAAAAGTTTAAAAATCGCATTTTTGCGACTTTTCGCTTCAATACATAGGCTTTCCTTGAAAAAGGGAAGCATTTTTTGCTCCTTAAAAGTATTTTTTGTACAACATGCACATTGAGAAAATTTCAGAACCGATTAATTGATGTGGTTAGTGCAATTCGTCTCTCCAAGGCAACCGTTCGACGCATTCGAATCAACTTATTTTTTGCGTTTATTTACAACTCCATCGGTATCCCAATCGCCGCTGGTGTCCTCCAACCACTCGGAATCTCGATACAACCTTGGATGGCTGCAGCGGCAATGGCGATGTCCTCTGTATCAGTTGTCACTTCATCTCTGTTCCTCAAAAATTTTAAGTAAAAATAATTGAACATTTCCAACAAAAGTATTCATTAGAAAACCAACTGAGCAATCTCTGCAAACACCGGAGTTCCAAAAATTTATGTCCAAAATTGAGGAAACTGAAGTTGTAGTTTACAAAGGCCTTGAAGAATCATTCTATCAAAGTGTTCCGACGCAAGGAAAATCAAGCCTGAAAAATGCTTTTTCCAAGAATCGAAGGCTTCGTATCGATCGCTCAAAAGCTGCCAATAAAAGGAGTAAAAGGTAGATATCTTTTAGTATATGGGTGATGTTTGTGTTTTTTGTTGAAGAGAGGGAGAGGGTAAGCGGGATGGAAGATGAGGAAGAGAGTGAAGGTATAGGAGAAGAGGATATAGATGGGGTGGAGGAGTAATGGGGATGGAGAGAGAAGAGAGAGTAAGATAGGGTAGGTGTGCGTAAACAAAAAAAATTGAGATACTTACTAAAAAATTCATTTACAATTTTGACCCCAAGGGGTACTCTTGATTTAACCCTAATTTTTAGAGCCAAATATGTATTTTTTAGACCCAAATGGCTCTAAAAAATTTGTTAAAAATGCGACCAGTTTTTTTGTTCATAGTGTTTGGTTTCAGTTTATATTTTTAAATCAGTATTTTTAATTTTAGGAAAATTTTCTTGGAAAACGATGATCTTGAAAAGGATTTGGTCTCACAAATTTAATATTTACCAATTTTATCATCATTTTAATATTTTTGTTATTGTTATTATTTATTCATCATTTCTTGATCTCAGTTATATAATAGCATATTTTCCCAGAAGTTATAATGGAAACAAAGATACGATTTTTTTTTAATTTTTGACCATTTTCGCTTCAATGCATAACTGACTTTCCGTTTTCAAGTTTGGTAATTACGCAATCAATTTCTCGCAGATAAAACCCCTTGTAATGTTACTTTTGTCAAAATTAAAATTTTTGAAAAATCGCAAAATCCGACTTTTTGCGCCACCCTAACAAAATTGACTTTCATGGACGAAGAATTTGACTTTGTCTACTATCAATCTTATTCAATAAACAAAATAATTAATTTTATTCAATAATATATTCAAATAATTTTATATCTTTTTTGATACATTTAATCAATTAAATTAATTTTTACTACAACTATATTAGATACTTTTTAACAAAATAAATGCTAACAGAATAAAATGTAAGTACCGACCAAGGGTGCTAAAGGCTGGGGTTTTTACGGACCTAAAAGGATGGGTCGGGCCGTAAATTTTTGCAGCCCTACTAAAATGGGAAAGTTCATTTTTAAATAAAATTGTCATTTTATGAACATTTTCAGCATTAAAACACATTTTTCAACAATTTTGCGCCTGTGGCGCTGATTTAACGCAAAGAAAAATGGTAAATTTCTTACGGTATTTTGGTATTTTTCTTACCAAAAAATGGATCGAGTCGGGGCCGCGGTTTTTTGCGGTCCGGCCGTAAAAAACTGCGACCCTTTAGCACCCATGGGTACCTGAGGAACAAAAATATTCCAAGAATGGAACGTAAATGAAGTTCGCAATGCGTAAAAGAATCAAACACGTGTTTACGGAATTTTCGTAAATCTCTTTTTATATTACTTTACGTTACACTTCCCTGCTTGGTATTACATTAAATATGCTCAACAAAATAAAGATAATTTTAATTTTGAGGAATTTCAATTGACAAATAACAATTTAAATTGACAAAATAACAACATTGATGGCAGATTTTTCAAAAACTAGAGGCAGTTTTCCAGAGGTTATGACCAGAGGTATGAAGTTGATAAATTCTATTTTTGATCAAAATAGGGACCGAACCCGAGGGTTCATGGTTTTTATGGATTCACATTTTTGACCTCCTAAATGATTTTTCTGGGGCAAATGATGTACTGCAAAATTGCTAAAAAAATTTTTGGGTTGAAATGATCGCTCGCTAACTTCGAAAAGATCGATTCCCCGACTGAGAATCTCCAGTTGGGGTATTGATCTTTTCTGCACAGATGGACGTCGGAGAAGGGATCAAAATGTGCATCTCCAAAAACCAGTAACCCCAGGGGTACAAGTCTCTACAAAATATTGTACCATAGATTTTCAAGTAATCGAAAACCAATATAAAGTAACGGTAAAAAAGTTTAACAGCAAGCTACAAAAAATGGCATCCTTCTTAACGTCCACTGATGAATGCCTAGGCTCGGCTATAGCGTCTTAAGAATCGTTTTGCCTGGCGATCATCAACAATTCGTGGTCTTTCACTCTTGCGTTTTACGGTGCCTTGTTCTCGCTAGATAAACAAAAAAATCCAGACTTTTTATTATTTTCGAATAGATCAGACATAAATCTACTGGAAAAAACTTTCCATGAAAAACGATTAAAAAAATCGATTTTTTGTTGCTTGCTGTTAAACTTTTTCCGCTACTGTAACGATATAAAGGATATATAGAGTAATGGGAGCTCGTCTACTTCGGGGGGGGGGGGGGGGCCACCCACGTGATTTTTTTTCAAAAAATTTTTTTTACGATTTTCTTCTAAAAATCGACTTTTTAGGGTAATTTCTAGTCGAAAAATTGAT
>JAQGBS010003433.1:0-11529 GCA_034698545.1 Acrobeloides obliquus
TCAATATCACCATGTTTTGCCGAAACTGTTGAAAATGTTGTCAAATAAAGGGAATACGAAAAAGCTGAGAACAATGACAGCCCAGCACCGATTACTGATAATGAGAATTCGGAAACTATTGCCACACCACCAAAGTTTAATAGCACTAGAGCCAATTTGGTAAATGTAAAACGATCAGATGGGCGTGATGGACAAAGGGTGTTTAGTATTAAAACAAAAAGTGAAGATGAAGAAGAAATCAGGTTGACGGCGGAAACTGAAGTGAAAGCCAACGCTGCTTGATAGGTTATTGAACTGATGAACCACTAAAAATGGTTTATACATTTTAAAGATGATTTTTGTTTAAAAAATTTATTCAGGTACGAGAGAACGTCGTGCAAAAATGGAAAAAAGTTGCTAACTGCAAATCTGCCACTTTAGCCACTCGGCCATGGGCTCGTGGAAAACCCCATGTTATGGTATTCGTTCTACCCGCCTCGGCGAGCTGGTGTAAGTCGTTAAAAATTTTTTAATCGGAACTTATTTCCATTTTTGACCTCCGTGGGGCCGCTGCTGATTTGTTTTTGTGAAAAAGTCATTTTTTAGACAAAAATTGATTCTGGATCGGAAACGGATAATATTTAGTCAAGTGGATAGCATGCTGATCTTTCAATCAAGCGGCTCAGGTTCGAATCATAATGAGGATCAACAGTTTTTTATTTTCAAGAAACTATCGAAAAATTTTTAACATTTGCATGGGTTCGAACCTAGGCCATCAAATGAAAGTACCAACAAGCTAACCACTCGGCTATAAATATTAGATTTGGGTCCGCATATTTGTCAAACTTGAGATGAAAAAAACTTACCAACGGCGCAAAATAACAAACATATCTAACAAATGGGCTTGACATACACCCCTCTATAGGATTTCCATATCCATAGGGTAATCTAGCCTTTTTCGCCTCTTCTGCTATAGAAGAAGGTATCCTCCGAATTTCCCGAAATAGAGCGAAACGAACTTTTCTTCTTTTTCCGAAAGAGTTTTTTCTGCTTGGCTTTGAGGGAGTGGTTGAAGATGCATCACTATCTTCGAGTCTTAATTTTGTTGAAGATGGCGAGAGCGACCCGTTTATGACGACTAAGGGGGAATTTCTTTCAAATTCTGAATCGATATCACTTGACATCGGAATGGCTTCGAATTCAGCATTGGTCTGAAAAAATAATTTACAGAGTGCCCGAAAAATGGCATTTTGTGTTTTTTCAATTTTTTTAATTTTCACCAAAATAACTCTTGAGATCAGAGAAGCGTTTTCAGGGTTCGGCAATGCGCGTAATTGATTCCTTTCATAGAAAATTCCCTATAGATTATTTAGGAAACCCCCCTATATGGTTATTTTTGTGAAAATTAAACAACTTGAAAAAATCGCCCAAAAATCGCAAAAGTGCCATTTTGGGCACCATGTAAGTTAAAAATTATGAAAGGGCATACCAAACTTTCAATTTCACCATCTTCTTCGGAATGACTTTCTAATGAGGAATATTTTCCGTTCTAAAAATTTAGATTTTTACAGTATTTTTTATACATAATTTAATTTTTTTAAAATTTTTATTCGGCGTGATCTTAGAAATTTGTATCTTAAAAATTAAGTAATACCTGATTTTTGGTTTCACCAGCCGGCGATAGTGCATAACGCAACATAAATATGGAAAACATACATGATTTTACATAAGTTATAAAAAGAGGACGGTTGAACTGTAGATCGATGAAAATATACTAAAAGTTGAAGAAAATTATTTTGGTCGCTACTATAGGATGGTGTGGGGGAGTCATTTTTTCAAAAAAATTTCGATCTAACTGTAAGGCTCTCTAAATTTAAATGTTCAAAATTGTGTAGTGGAGTGGCGGCACTACGGTTGGGGCCGACGGGTCCATGGACCCCCCATAAAATCAGAGAAATGAATAAATTTATCTAATGATTGCAACTATGTTTTTGTCTAAAATTGATTTTTTAAACTAAATTTGCATGTTTTCATGGTCATTTTTTTCAATTTTTCACTAAAAAATGCCATTTTCATTTAAAAAAATCGTCAAAATTTCGCTCAAATGCGTTTTTGGAATAAAAATAAAATTATTTTTACCAAAAATTTTCAGAAATAGACCCCCATCCCCAAATATGACTTAGCGCCGCCCTTGAGACGAGGGTGTATAAATTTATTCGTATTACTCTAGTGATCTCCGCCGATCCAACCCATACAATATTTACCACCATTAAAATCAAGATTCCCAATAAATATCTTGGACTTGCCGAAGAATCACCGACTACATTCGGCATAGTCCTCCTAAAAGATTTAATTTATATACCCAAAATTTAAACAAAAACTTATATACAATCATATTGGTAATAGAACCAATATATAACAAAAAAAATGAATAAGAAGCATTTATTTATTTATTTCAAACATACATGGGCAGGTGTCGATTGTTGTACTTAATAAGTGATAAGCAACAAGTTACAAAAATAAAGGGAAAAACCGATAAGGCACATGAAAAGTGACAAGTTCAATAAACAATTGATAAGTTTGTCATTTATCACTTGTCGAAAAAACTGGCTAAGCAAAAGCACTTTTGACTTATCACTTGTTAAAATTGCGTTTGGGTAGTTGTCGGTTTTTTAGTGAACTTGTCACTTTTCAAGTGCCAACTTGTCGGTTTTTTTCCTTTATTTTTGTAACTTGCTGTTTATCACTTGTCAAGTACAACAGCCGACCCCAGAGGGGAATATGCACCCTAGAGGGGGTGCATATTTTCGAAAAAGTGCGGGGAAGGGGTATAGGGACAAAACCCAAAATTTAGAAAGCAGGAGAGGGGCCTGGAAAAATTGTAGACCAAAAAAGGTAGCCCAAATTTAGCTCAAAATTGCCATTTTTAGTCAGTTTTTGCCCAAAAATGGTTGACGACCAAAAAAACCGCCAGGACAAAAATGCGGGGGGGGGGGGTATAGGGACAAATTCTGAAAAAATTCGGAGGGGAGGGTGCATTTCTGAACCCCTTACCCATGTATGATTTCAAATATTTAGCTGCAATTAATTTAACAAAACACAACCATTTAGCGTTTAAAAAATCACAAAAGTCAAAGAAGTGAAATGCTAGCGGATTATTAGAAAAATGAATAAGAGAACTTGGAGAAAATGGATGGGGTGGGCCAGGGGCCAATTTCGAAATCGAAAAGTGGAAGTAGAAATTACATTCAAAATATTTCATCTTACTTTCCACTTTCCGATGTGAGCAGTTGGCCCTTAATAAAACATTGATATTAATCAAACATCAGGAGGGGTAACAATGGAATGAGGAAGGAGAGGGATGAGAGATGGAGGGGTATTAGCCAAATTGGAGGAGAGACAAACCTCCAAACAGAGTGGCCATTATGATTTTTACATTAGAAGCAGGTAGAGTATACTAGTACATACAGTGTGATCCACGGGGTTCTTTACAGTACATTTTTGAAGATATATCGGCTTCCAGGCAAGATCTTTTTTTAGGTTGTAGGGGGATAATTTGGGGTAACTTCAGTAAAAAATTTTAAAATTTGTATATATTAAAAATTGTAATTTTATGTGCAAGATTTATTTCAAAAATTTGAACACCTCAGAATCAACTTTTTTTAGTTTCTTGCAAAAAATATAATCTAGAATCTAATCTACAACTTACCAAAAACCGTATCAAAAATAATTGATGGATTTTGGGATATAGCGTTTTGAAAAGTATGATTCATTTTGAGGCAAAAAGATATCGGCGCAATGGGAATCGAACCTTAGACCTTCTGGGTCAAAGTCTGATACACTGACAATGCACCATCGAGACAATCATCTATTTCCTTTCAAAAAAGATTATATTTTTCAAACCGCTATATCTCAAAAACCATAAATTATTTTTTGATACGGTTTTTTGTAAATTGTAGATTAGATTCTAGACTATATTTTTTGCAAGAAACTAAAAAAAAGTCGATTCCTTAGATGTTCAAATTTTTGAAGTAAATCTTGTACATAAAATTACAATTTTTAATGTATACAAATTTTAAAATTTTTTTTACTGAAGTTGTCCCAAATTACCCATCTACAATCTAAAAAAATCGTTTCGAAAGATCTTGTCTGGAAGCCGAGATATCTTCAAAAATGTGCTGTAAAGAACCTCGTGAATCACCATGTATGTCAAAAAATTACCATGATCACAGTGTCATGAGAAAAGAAAAATAAATTGACGATGAAATTTAACACGAGCACTTTTTGTTGGGTCATTTAAAAATCATTTAAAAAAATCAAAGCATCAAATCAAACAACAAAAATTTGCAAAAATTAAAGAATGACTAGAAAAGGTTATGCTGAATCTTGATCTTCTTTTCCGAATCAAAAACAACAATATCAGTGGGATATGGAATCATGTTGATGTCTGTCTGGAATGGGCACTGAAAAAAAGTTGAAAATGGAGAAATAAGAAATTAATTAGATACCTTATAACCTGGGCTTCTATGATTTTTAACAAAATCTGTAATAAGTTCTACAATATTTTGGACAGCAAATTTTACATCAGGGAAGCTAAAAATTACAAATTATAAACATTTATTTTTGAGTTCAATCCACCGGCGGCGGATTCAGGGGAGGGGCAGGGGGCATGCCCCCGAAAAATGGCTTTTTTTGCTAAATTCGATCGAAAGAAAAATGAGGTTTTCACCTAGTTGCCCCTCTCCCTAAAATGAAATCCCAGAATCGCTACCGCAATCGACGGCACTGCTTCATGTCTGTCATTTTTTGGGGGTGGGGAAGTTGAGTGGGATAAGATGAGGAAAGGGCAGACTGGGTAATAATCTTCTTTTCGTTCATCCAAAAAATCTTACTGTTCCGATGCTAACAAGCCTTTTGCTTGAATCCTTCTACAAATCTCTTCATTCAACTGCTCACTAAACAATGGTATTCCAAAGACACAATCCATTAAAACAAAATCATCTAGGCTCTCTCCTTTGTTGAGCTTAAACCTTGTAAATGGGATTTTTCTAAATAATTTTTAAGTTTTATTTTTTTAGATGCCCATACCTCGGATCTTTCGAAATATTACTACTCAAATTAGAATGCCCAAATGTTGGGGAACCATAACGATTCAATGATTGTACATCTTCACTTTCATCATCCTCTTCAATCTCCGGTTCTGGGCTTTTTAAACTTCTTTCTTCGCTCTCTTCTTTTTCTGTACCCGTTAAAAATTCTTCCCATAATTTTCTGCTGTTCTTTTCCTCTGGTTTTGGAAGTTTTAACAACACTATATATCCGCATACAGCGTCTAGATTCAACTTTTTTCTGAGTTCTTGGATAGCAAGGTGATGAACGAAAGTGTTTTCATCGCTTGTATCAGTTTCTTGGAAAGGAAAAGGCACATTTATGATTTCAGAATCGTCAACAGTATTGCTATAGGCTTGCATGAGAACGGGAGAACTTAAGAGCATCTCGTTTAGGGTCCACAGACAATTGTCAATAGTTAGGATTACTGGTTCATGGATTCCTAGAAAAATGATTAAGTTATGAGTTAATATAGATCTACTCTGATCACCATACCCTACCCTAGTCAGCGCCAAACACAACTCTAACTTTATTTAGACGAGCTCTTACCCCCCCCCCCCCACCCCCAGCCATAGCTAGAGGTAAGGGCTCGTCTATATGAAGTTGTAAATACTCTGGGAAACTAAACGTTTAGAAGTCAAACCACAAGTGGAATGGAGGGAAAGCACTGCTGTTTAGGGGCAAAATTGGAGGAAACAGCTCAACGAGGCGATTAAAAAGAAGTATATATTCAAATTTCCGGAAAATGATTTCTTTTGCTCCCTTCTTACCCGTGCTTAACACAACTCTTTCATATTTCCAAAACAACTCCGGTATCCTCTGCACTCTAGACCCCATTGGCAACAGCATCGACGGTGGACCATTTCCCACCAAGTCATATAACAACAACTTCAACCAATACGAAGTCAACTCCACACATGGAGTACCATAATAAGGCAACGATGAAATGGGCAAAGTGCACGCTTCTGCACTAATCGGTGACATGGAAACCAATAACTTGTATGACTTTTGGAGCACTTTTACTCGAGCATTGGGATCCAAATTTAAGAGGCTTTCTCCACGGATTAGGTCGAGTTCATTGGAGGTGCGTAAAGATTGAATGGTATTGAGGAGGGTTCGAGCATGTTCGGAGTATCGTTGGGCTTCACCCTCGACGAAAAAGTTGACATTTTGGAGCTCTTCGACAAAGCTGTTGACAGTTTCGTCGGCGAGTTTTCCGACTTCGAAAAGAGTGACCGCGTGGTTCTGAAATATTCAATTTTAAAAATTGTCTTCATCATAGTCCAGTGTGTAACCACAGGGGAGGGAGGTACCAGGGGTATCGGTACCCCTCCCCTTACGGATCGAAGGCCCGAAAAAACATAAGGGTCCCCCTTATGATTTTTAGAAAAAAAAGGCTTAGTACCCCCCTTAAAACATTTCAGATAAAATTGACAGATGACAAATTTTCGTGTCAATACACAAAATTTTCCCTGAAAATCAAGTTTGTGACAAAGTTGAACTTTATAAAGAGTTATGGGTGACTTTTAGAGGTTTTTATGCTGAACATGATAGTAAGACTAGTGTTTAATTTTTGTAAGTTTTACATACCTTTAAAGAAGTCGACAAATTCCCCATCATCAAAAAAGCGGTCAATGTTGAATCAAAAATAAACGCTATCCTCTTATTCGTACTCTCAGCTGGTGTCGTGAGAATTTCGGGTGCTGTTGTTGTTGACAATTTTGCCGTACCCCCATTTTCCACTTCTTTCTTCTCATTCAAAGCTTTTTCGAGTTCTGACACTAAATCGTCCTCATCTTCTGCTGATAAAGAAGAACTCAAATCATCCAATCCTGTGTTTAATGGCATCGGCGTTTCGGTGGTTGGCGAAGTTAGGGCGGATCCGGTGTTTTCTAACCATGAAGAGTGTAAATTTATATTTTCTACTCCAGTCAGTCTTTTTCGAGCAAAACCAAGCCTAAAAATTAGTTTGCTATTTGTCATATATACACGAAGATGATACATTAACAAGGGAAGGGGCTAATGAAATTTCTTTTCTTGGATCCTTGAAATTCAGGCCATGAAAAAATCAGGCTGAAAAAGTTGTTTCATAAATTTTTCTTGGGTTACTCGAATTTATAATTTTAATATTGTACCCTTACCTACAAAACAAAGAGATTGCATTTTTAACCGATTGCTCATCAATTTCAATCATATCTGCTAGCTCCTTCGGTGATGTCTGCCCATCCAGTGTCACAAACACTTTATACAAAAGCGTCTCAAAAAAGTCTCCCTGCACTCGATTCATTACAAAACCATCCAATGTAGGTACATAAACATAGTCATCGTCAGAAATAGGCACATCTAGATACACTAATCCCTTGTGATAGAGTCTCTCCACGACTTTCTTATCAAAAGTGCCACAAATAATAGGGCCGTTGTCAACTAGTCGGTCAATAATTTCTTTTTCTTCTGGAGTTAAAAGTTTGATGTCATGTTCCATGACACAGCCGTCACAGAGATGATACCAAGGTTCGATGGGGACGTTGGCTGGTTTTTGTGGTAAGATATCACGTAGGCTTTTAGAGCGGCGAAAAAGTTTTCGGAAAGATCGGTTTTGGTTCATGAGGTCGATGTATTGGTTTCTGCCAATTCCTAAAAAATTATGAATTTGGGATTTCCTTAAAAATTTACAAGTCGGGTGCGCAAATGTCGGGGCCCAATTATTATCGCGCATATGTAGGGGCGCAAATCGAGGCACATATGTCAAAGCGCAAATGTCGAGGCGCATATGTCGGGCGCAAATGTAAAAGTTCAAATGTCAAGTGCGCATTTGTGAGGGCGTAAAAGTTCCCCACCCGGGTCAAACGTCTAAAACTCCATGATATGGTACTCGCTTTGAAGCGCTCGGCAAGCTGAGGCTATTGACAAAAAATTTTTTAAATTTTGACCCTTGCCTGCACCTTTTTCGGCATTTTGTAGCGCCGTGGTGTGTTTTTTAGAGGTTTCGACTATGCTAAACACAATGGTTATCTCCATTTTCGCTTTTGACTCCACTGAGAAAAAATTTATTTTTTGGACAGGTGTGGTGGTGCTGAGGCTTCTCTCTTTTACCCATGGCTGCATTTCTTACCTAACAATCTAACTGCATCAGCTGCCGTAAAATTTGGCAACGAATCATAACTTTTCTCTGCAGTCATAATATCCACCATCATATTGGTATAATAATTAAACGGTGTCACCCTCAATCCTCTTACTATTATATCCGCTAAATGGTAGGGATATAACATTAGCCGAGTTCTGCTATACGCTAGGAGACTTTCATAATATTCTTCTTCATTCTTCTTTACAAAACGGACTATGCTACCTTTATAGCGGATTTGGTTTTTTATTGAAAAGTCAAGAACTCGTTTGTCATATTCACGTTGGGAGTTGCCGAGGATGATTTTGAGCTCTTCTGGTAGCTTGTTCCATGGGATGTTTCGTTGGATAGCTTTGTCCACTTCATCAGAGGACATGGCAAAGCTAAAATGAAGCGTGATTTTACAGTGGAAGAAAACTTCTCTCCATCCTGTATCTAAAAATGATTGGGGTGGAGAATTGGCGTAGACAAGGGATAGAGGAGGGGGTACTCTGGGACAGGTCGAAAAATCGCAGTATTTTTGCACCGGTGCTAAAAAAATACAAAAAATAAATAGTATCTCTTATATACGCCGAGATGCAAAAATACTGCTCTTCTTTCGATGGGGAGGAAGCGCAAATACAAAATTCTTAAAAAAAGTGGATATAATCAACGTAGCAACGTATATATATTAAATTTTTAAATTTAAAGAATCCTTTTATTTGTACATATTTTATCAAAAATTAAATAAAAAGTGAATTAAGATTTGTAAATGATTAATATGAAAATAAATAGTATCTCTTATAGCATTTTTGTTGTGTCGTTGTTGTGCGTTATCATGTAGCCGGGAATTATGGTGAAGGTTTGAAGGATGGTGGTCAGAAATAGAGTTGTCTGTGCTGATTTTAGAGCCGCCATGTGTGAGATGAGGGAGGGATGGGGCGGAAAGGAAGAGAGGGCAAGGATTGTGTTGAGTGTGTTGAAATGTAGAGGCCCAAATCCGCGCTGATAGACGCGTTCGGGCTAATAATACAATATTTATGTACAGATATAACAATAAAATATTAAACCCCCCCCCCCCAAATATATATATAAGATTTTTAATTAAAGTGGTAAAAATAATGGAATAAAAGGTTTTTGATATGGAAAAGTCATATTTCAAAATGGACTTTAGATTCGGATTCAGCATAGTCAAAAACGTTTAAACGACACCCCTCATCCCTATGGTAAAACTCAACAATGACAAAACCCTGATTTTGAGGCACAATTTTGTGCATTGACAGAAAATTTGAAAACCAGCAATATTAATCAAAAACATGTCCATGGGTGTCGTTTAGAGGTTTTCGACTATACTGAACACGATGATGAGGTTATTTCTTAAATTCGACATTTGTGTGAAAAAATCAATTTTTGGATAAAAATAGATTTTTGCATAGAAAAATTGAAAATGGATATCACCATTGTGATCAGCATATTCACAAACCTCTAAACGTGAATATAGGTCTTGGATTAAAATTGACGATTTTCAAATTTTCGTGCCAATACACAAAATTGGGCTGAAAATCAGGGTTTTGATAAAATTGAATTTTAACATAGGGTTATGGATGTCGTTTAGAGTTTTCGACTATGCTGAAAATGATGATGAGATTACTTTTTGAATTTGACTTTTCTGTGCAAAAATCCATTTTTGAACCAAAATAAAATTTTTTCACTCTTTTTTTCCTTCAGATTTCAGAAAAAAGTATAAAAAAACAAATATCACCCGTTGATACATTTAAGTTACAAAAAAGAGGTCTAAACAAAATATAAATTCAATATTTGTCAACGTTAACAAAATTTTAAATCACTGAGCTTAATCGCTAAGTATCGGTGTAAACCCATGAATTTTTTCACAATGTAGTGCATATCTATCCTGCCTCCAAAACTTGGCCGTACAACTAGGTTCTTGACATTGGAATTGACGCATTTTCAAATGGTCTCGAAAAATATGGGCATCCATGTTTTTCTTGTCTGCATATGGGGTACCACATTTCTTGCATACATAGGGTTTTTCGCCTAAAAAGTGTTGTTACATCATATTTTGGAGGTTACCTAACTTTAGATATTGCCTAAATTTCAGAGGTATTGAAGAATAAGATGTGCACCAACAAGTGGGTAGGGGGGATACCTCTTGGTGGGGTATCACCCACCAAAAGTGGAATACCTCTTCCCTAATCCACTGCGGAGGGAGAGGTGTACCCATCAAAAATAGAGTACCCCTTTCTTATCTCACTGGGGGGAGTGTTGAGGAAACAGCGATCGATATGATTAATGTTGCATCCCCTATTTTATTATATTCTACCTGTATGAGCCCGTAGATGTCTAACAAGATTGCTCTGAATTTTAAACGCTTGAGGACAATAAATACAACGATAAGGCGCCTCACCAGTATGGATACAACGAATATGTTTTTCCAAAGCACTTTTTTCTTTGGTACGGTGGTTACATAAAGAACATTTGTAAGGCTTCTCCAAGTATAGCTAAAAGTAAAAATTTTTTGTAAAAAAAACTAAATTTGAGAAATTTAAAAATGGATTTCAGATTCAGCATATAAAAAACCTCTAAACGACACCCATGAACATAGATTTTGGATTAAAATTGAAGATTTTCAAATTTTCGTTTCAATACACAAAATTGTGCATGGAAATCAGGACTTTGTCAAATTTGAGTTTTATTCCATCGCTATAGAAGTTTTCGACTATGCTGATTCTGTATTTGAAAACCATATTCAAATTTGAACTGACTGTTCCCTACTCTTTGATTGCCAACAACAGGCATAGAGCTTTGAACTGGGTGAATGCCATTAATTGCAAAACCATAGTCTTCAACTGTTACACGTTGTTGATCTCCGTGATCCATAATTTCATAATTACCATCAGAGGTGCTTGGGTGGGACTCATCGTAATACATTTCTCCGGTTTCGGCTAAAAAATTTTTTACCAAAAATGTCCGAAAAGTGCCATTTTTACAATAAAAATTGCAATTTTGTAACCAAAAACTCAATTTAAAAAAATATTTTTTTTAAATTTGGTAAAGTTTTCGAGTTTTTGGCCAAAAAACTTAAAAGTAGACTCCCTCCCCCCAATTTAGACGTATCTACGCCTATGCCCTCCCAAATAGGTGCTCAGAAAATCATGCGTCCCCTATCGCCCCTCTCTTTGTATGTCACATTTTTGGGTTTTATGCTTACAGTCCATAAGAATCGTTCTTGTCGGTGGTTCTTTGAAAATTTGAGCTTCTGGTTTTTTCTTTGCAGAACCTAGTCTTCGACAACCCTTTGGAGGTCCTTTCACAAATTCTTT
>JAQGBS010003434.1:0-11527 GCA_034698545.1 Acrobeloides obliquus
CGGATAAAACGTGTGATTTTTCAATAATTTTTTTTACAAAAAATTCTCCAGATTACCAGCAATCGAATGTGTGGCCGCCCAAAAAAATTTGGTTGAAACTCATTTTTTTTATTAATTTTGTAAAAAAAGTTGGCAAAACCTAAGCCATGGTTAGTGTCGCCTTTTTCTCAAACAAATCTGATCAGTTCGGATTTTCCCGTAACATATATAAGTAAATGTTGATTACCATCCATATACGATTCATCTTTACAAGTCCCTGTGATGACTGGAATATTCGGTCGATTTTTCCATAAATTTTGTGGACTACCAGGGAAGAAATAGTTATCTTGGAGCATTGGCCAACATCCGGTAGGATCAATGTGAGTGCGAATTGCTATCTGAAAATGATCGCTTTTGATATATATCACAAGTTGGAAATTCTCCTGGCATTCTCGATATGAACGGGTCTGATGTGCTTCGGTTTGGTTTGGTAATGCCTTTTTTAACAGACCTGATCTTCGAGAACACCCTATATCTACATGGTGACAAAATTAAAGTCACACTTTTGTTTTTGTCAAAATTTTGAAAAGTGCGACTTTTATCTTGTCATCCTGTAGTATCTCATTGCTCATAATTTACTGCTGCAGCCTTTAGTCCATCTTGAACATCAATTTTCATTAAACAATCTTTTAGCGGTCCAAAATTTCCGGAATCCCACATTTCTTGAGTATAATTGCACGCAAAAGCCGCAAACTCATAATTGATTGGAGTAGGTCCATAGATGTTTCCCATACAAGTTGTAATTGTCCCAGATTCTTCGATAGCTTGTTGAAATAAACCTAAAATTGTTTCAAATATCATTTTGACCCAAAACATGCCTTGTGAAATAGGCGAATAAGTATGGGCTGTAACAGAAAATCCACCAGCTGATTGTCCAGATATGGTGATACGATTGGGATCACCACCGAAATAAGAGATTTCTTCTCATATAAATTTCAGCGCCAATACCTAAGATTTATATGTAACGTCACTGAATGCTTCTTACTTGATCTAGCATTCCTAGATTCGAAGGAAAATCTTCGGTGTATGTTGAGAAAAATCCTAAAATTAAATCTCTGTAATATGTCAAAACAGAGATCATACCTAGCCAACTCATTCGATATTCAATGGTGACAAAGACGATCCCTTTTGACACAAAATTGCGGACAATCGAATTGTAACCCATCTGGCCATTCCCGTCCGTTAAACCTCCTCCATGAATAAACACCAAAACAGGATATTTAGTAGTAGAAGAGACCTGGAAATTTAAGTTTGGAAAAAGAAATATGCTAACCTAACCTTGTCTGGCCTACCTGACCTGACTTAACCTAAC
Organism: Acrobeloides obliquus; assembly: GCA_034698545.1. Lineage (NCBI taxonomy): Eukaryota > Metazoa > Nematoda > Chromadorea > Rhabditida > Cephalobidae > Acrobeloides > Acrobeloides obliquus. The sequence continues at coordinate 1,352 of JAQGBS010003434.1, forward strand.
CCAAGCAAAAACCTAAGCTTAAGCCTAAGCCTAACAATTTTTAGTTCAATTTCCTCGTCAGTGATGGGTGTAGTTTCAAAAGTTTCACGTTCGATATTCTCAAGTAAAATTCGCGCTACGTTATACGGATTTATTACTTCCATGTTGGCTAAACAACCAACAAAAAATCATGTAAAATGTTAAAAAGCGCAATTCTAGGTATAAAAGCAAAAATTCTATTCATATATGGTGGACAAAATCATTTCTTCTTACATAGGGACTCGCTGAGCAGTTAATCAGCTTCCAGTATTGGGCATCAACGATGCCAAGGTTCGATACCCACTTCTCTTTTTGCACAATTTTTTTCGATTTTTAAAAAATTAGTAAGCGCAAGCTATCGTACGAAAGTCATCGTACGAGTGTAAAATACAATCGTACGACGGACGAAATGGCCACAAGCTATCGTACGAGTACAATGACTCGTACGATGATCCGTCGTACTTTATCGTACGACAATGCATTTTTGTCGTACGACATGTAGTACGACAGCGTTTTTTGAGTAGTACGATAAAAGTACGACAAATTTCGTACGATGCCATTGTACTGCATCATACGACAGCTTGTGGCGATTTCATCGTACTTTAAAATTAATTTTACGATCGTACAATGACTTCGTACGATCGCTTGTGGGCTATCAAACTTTTGCTCGTGACACGACAGTGCATTTTTGTGTCGTACGACATACCGTAGCACATGTCATACGACAGCGTTTATAGTTCAGTCGTACGACGCGTTGCGACACGAATGAAGTATAAATCCCCGCCTTAAGCATAATCCTAAGCTTCCTCTGACCTAACTATTTGTCTAAACCAAACAGATTTCTTACATTAGGAGTCATAATATTCACGAATAAACAATCTTCGCTACTAACAGTCAAATTTCTACTAGGTTGGATACAAGGAAGATGATAATAGGTGGCATTATATGGAGTTGGACCGGGATATTGAATTATTGGGCTTGGTCGCTAAATATTCAAAATCATTCTCATTATTTATGGATTTTTACCTTATAACGGAACTCTCCAACCGGTGCAACGGCAAACGGTATACCCAAGAAAAGATCTCCTTGACCATACCAGGTTGTATTCGGATCATTTCCATTGTTCCAATGGAGACCTACCAAGGTACCCCGAGGAGTCGTGACCGTTGGATATTGGGATTGTATATGAAGGAACAATATAGAGAAAAGTGATAGAAATAGAAACAACTTCAACATCTCTATCAGCTTTGAAATGTATTTTCTTATTCGAAAGTGCAAATTCGAGACCTTATAAATCTATTTCGTTCGATAAAGTGTAGAAGATGCACTTGAATCTCCGAGTAGCGAATCAAAGTACTCAAGTAAAACCGATTTTATGATAATACTCGTTTCCATATCACATGGAAACATCCTGGTTGAATCAAAGTTCCTTTATTATCAGAAGAGAGAATGTACCTTTTATTTACTCCGTGTGGATGCTAAAAATTTGCCTAATGAATTTCGTTGTAAATACTTCGGATCTTATCAATGAACACCCGAAACACAATTATTATCAATGACATCCGAATCAGAATTTTGAACAAAGAGGTTTGGATGTTTGGGCAAAAAATTAAGTACCAACTTACTATTTTTACGCGAATTTGTTCAAAGTGGCATATCTCTATCAATTTTAAATATTTTCTCTTGAAATTTTTTGTATGATATAGAGCAGCATTCGAGTTACATTTTCTAAAAAAGATTTTTTGTCTAGCTTTTGTAGAAAAATAGTTATGGTCATTTGAAGTTTTGAAAATATGGAAATTTCGATTAAATTTACGGTGTTGGCGTCAGTTTTTGGCAGATTTTTTCCTCAAAAAGCCATTTCACACATTTCTGTTTTTTCATATAATGAGGCATATCATACTTCAAGATCATAAAAAAATTAGTGGCATTTAGATGGCCAACTTTTGCACGCAACTTTATGTACCCAGAAATGCCCATTTTTGGGTAGTCACGTTCAAATGCTTATATCTTGGTCATTATAAAAGCGATAGAGATGATTGAGGTGTCATTGGAATCCTGAGATCACGAGCTACAACTTTAGAAAATATTTTTTTAACGATTTCCCTACTAGAAATTTTTTTAAACCTGCCGATTTTCGATATATTTTTTGAGCGGCAACAACTTATGTTACAACTCAATAAAAAAATTGTATTCCCTGAATCAAGGTTAGAGAAATTTTTTCATGACTTGAACATGCGCGCAATAGATTCTTCGACTAGAAAAATCCTTTGTAGGGTCGAAAATTTCGTCAAAAATCGACTTCCATAACCAAATATCGACATTTTAAAATTCATTTGCAACATTGAAAAACACCAATTTTTTGAAAAAGTCTGTATATTGACACGAAAACATGATTTACTCTTAAAAAGACTGATTGGATTGTATTCAACATACACTCTTATCCACTACTGAAAAAATTTTCATCGAAAAAGTATTTTGGGTGCCTGAGTATTTCTATATTCAGACACACAGATTAAAAGGTTTTTCGATAAAATCGTTTTTATTTGCAAGAGCAATACTATAGGGGGGGGGAGTAAAAGAAACGGGAATTTGGTCCAAAAGTAACGGGATTTTGATCAAAAGCAACTGAACTTTTTCTAAAAGTAACGAGATTTCGACCCAAAAGTAACGGGATTTTGGTTCAAAAGTAATGGGACTATGTTTGAATTTTTATATTGCATGGATTTCCATATATCTATTTTGAAAGTAAACGCATTTGGTATATGGAAATCTATACAATATAAAAATTCAAACATAGTCCCGTTACTTTTGAACCAAAATCCCGTTAATTTTGGACCAAAATCCGTTATTTTTCCCGTTACTTTTGGACCAAAGTCCCGTTTCTTTTGCCCCCTCCCCTATAGATCTAAAAGGGCTGGCGACACTTGCGCATGAAACATTGGACACCTATATTTGCGTATGTGCACTTGCGCATGTACATTTGCGCATTTGCATGTGCGCATGCACATTTGGGCATGTAACATTTGCGCATTCACTTTTGCGCAATTTTGTAAGTGCATGTGCAAATGTTACATGCGCAAAAGTGCATGCGCAAATGCCCATGCGCAAATGTACATGCGCAAACGTGCGTGCTCAAATGTTACATTCGCAAAAGTGCATGCGCAAATGTCACCAACCCGATCTAAAAATGCTAGACTCGATTTTTTTCCAAAACCCTATTAATTATTTTTATGGCAATATGAAAATAGTGTAAATCAGGTCTGCGGGTAAAGTTGGGATTTCGGAAAAGTTAATGTCTGGAAGTACGGTAAAGAGTTTCCGGGGTTATTTTGTCACAAAGATAATCAATTCAATCACTATTAAATACTTTATTTATATTTCTCACAGAAATTTTGATGAAACTTTCGTATTTTTTCGAACAGAGTTTTGACCACACTCCTTTCTGGTAGTATTGTCATCCTGAAATGATATGTACCAGGAATTTGTCCGAAAGCCGAGCCAGGCAAAACTGCCACTCCGGTTTTCTGTAAAAGTTGAGTTGTATACATAAAATCGGGATCCATCCCAAGTTTCTGAAAAAATCAACTATTTCAATCCTCTTTTTCAGCTTACTTTCGATTCTTCGATAGCCTTTGAAGGCATATCGATTTTCGTAAAATAATACATGGAAGATTGTATAGGATTGCATTCCAATCCTGGGATAGAATTGAAGTTCTCATGAAATATAAGAGATTTTTCTCGGAGGTACTTGATTATGGTTTGTTTTTCCTAAACATTGATTATATGAACCAAACAATCTCATTTACGTTATTCCATGTTTCATAAGATTCGTCTCCAGGTTTGGGTGGGTTCAGCAAACAATCGAGAGCAACCTGACCCAAACTGGTGGTAACAAATCGAAGAGACATCACGGTAAAAAGCGTTTGTAAAACGGGCGGCTCGAAATTGAAGAATTCGACATAACCAGCGCGTAATCCGCTTTCGTTAAAGTAGCCTTTCGAAGCGGAATGAACACTAGCAAGCTCCATGCTAAAAAATAACTGTTGGACTTTTTCTTATTTTTTTCGATGGTTACTTGCAATAAGGTTCTCCCATCTCGACCATCACCTTCTTCACACTATGAAACTCCAAATTTTCATCATAAACCAGACTTTGATAAACTTCATCAGCAATTATTAACAGTTTTCGACTGAAGGCAAACTTGACTAATTCGCGTATCTTTTCTTTCGACATCACTTGTCCTGTTGGGTTTCCTGGATTTATTAGCACCAAGATTTTCGGGACTATGCCATTCTTTTCGGCATTTTGGTATGCTTTTTCTAAATCTTTCGTCTCGACATCCCAATTTTCTTGTTCATTCAAATAATAATCCACCTAAGAAATCATCTTATTATATTAAAGGGCAAAGGGGTCTACCGATCAGACTATAAAAGACATACATGGGCAAGGAGGGTAGGCTGGTAAACCAAAAAGCGACAAAAAAACTAAAAATCCTAAAAGCGACACATTTGATGACCTTTTTTTCGCCGTAAAAAATTGAAAAATTCGTAAAAATTCTTAAAAAATCAAAAAATTCATCCAAAATTCATAAAAAATTAAAAATTCCTCAAAATCGAAAAATTCATTAAACATTTCAAAATTCGTAAAAATTGCAAAATTCATAAAAATTGAAAAATTCGTTAAAATCAAAAAATTCCAAAATTTGCCAAAAGTTGAAAAATTCGTCAAAATTGAAAATTGATAAAAAAATTAAAAATTTTTCAAAAATCGAAAAATTCATTAAACATTTCAAAATTCATAAAAATTAAATATTCGCAAAAATCGAAAAATTCATCAAAAATTGTAAAATTTTTCAAAAATTGCAAAATTTTTCAAAAATCAAAAAATTCATCAAAAATCCTTTGGTTTTTTGCTGTATATTTTTACCAAAAGCAACATGTTTGTCAAAATTTGACCCTCCAGCGGCGACATGGGGGTGGGTTGACTCACCCCTTGCCCAAGTGTATAAAAAGACGGTAAAAAATACATTTAGGGGTATTTTTATCCAAAAAAACTCAAATTTGACGTTTAGAAAATGCGAAAAATTCGTATTGACCTCCAAAAATTAAAAAAAAAGTGTTTTACTGCTCTAAAATCCATAAATCAGTCGATATACGAAAAAAGGATCGTTTTTGATATTTAAAAGTATCAAAATCTTGTTTTTCGACTATAAAAACCACTAAGAAGTCATCTTTTAGTAATTTTGGAGGAATTCGAATCACTTTAGCGATGGCGGATGCGATGTGAGGACCGACTTTGAATGAAAGAAATCCTAAAAAATTGGGCATGACCTTTCTACTTGTTTAAATATGGAAACAAATGATCTAACTACAGCACGGAAAAAACAAAATTCATAACATACTTGACTAAAATTATATTCTTTTATAAAAGCTCCATATAAAGAATATAGAGGAATCGGAACCATAACTCCCGTTTTTTCGGGGTTTTCATTCGTGAAAAATCGAAAAACTGTCTAAAAATCTACTTGATGAAGTTCTTGATGCATTCTTACATTTATAGCTTCAGTAGCTCCATTTGTGACAAATATAGTCTCTGGATCAACATTAGATCCTCCGTCTCGTTGTGAAATATATTCAGCAATATGCTTTCTCAACTCGGGATATCCACCGGTAGCACTATAGGTTCCTAAAAAGCTTCAAATATAAACGAAACATGCAATAAGATATATACCGATTGTTTGATTGGAGCACCATGATAAAAACTCTTCCGCTCTGCCACAAACATCTTTTGGAAAAATTCCGGATTTAATTAGTTCTGGATGTGAGACACAGGCTAGAACTTGTCGGAAGAATGTCATCGGTTTGATATCCGCCGATTGTGCGTCTCCGACATAAGCATAGATTAAGTCGGACGACGATATGTTCTAAAATAACATCGTGATGGAAGTGTTTCAACCAAAATCCCTACAGGCACTATAACTTTCGTCACGAATCTCGCCACGTTAACTTTCGTCATGCAACTTTTGCCACGATAACTTTCGCTACTTTCGTATCAATAAACATATTAATTTCAGGCTAATTGAGTTGTCTGATCTGCAATAAATATGTATATTGACACAAACACGAAAGTTACGTGGCGAAAGTTATAATTTTTTGGCAACGTGGCGAAACTGTCGTGGCGAACATGAAACGTGGCGAAAGTTATGGTGCCTCCCTACGTTATCCAAAGGAAATTTCTTCATCACTGTATCCACATCCCATGATTCAATTTGCTTCTCGATTTTGCGCAAATTCGGATTGATACTACCCGGAGTTAGAATTCTATGAGGCAAATAGGTAGATGCAGCACTTCGCGATATCATACATAGTGGATACCTATGAGTAAATAAGAATCTGGTCGAAAATAAATTCATTTTGATTGACACTAGTTTCAACAAATGAGTTTTAGTCTATCCAACAAGAACCGTCTTTTTATTAGCTAATCTTTTCTCTTTCATTTAGCGCGATAATAAAACCAATGAATGGTCTCAAAGTGCAAGGCAATTTCATTTTTTTGTTGTGCACGGCTGAAGAAAAATGAGAAATTTTTTGTACATCTGCGAAATTCGAGGTGTATTGGTTAGAATATATCCTGACTCGAAATTTCAGAGCGGCTTTTTTGAGCGAGGCTTCTTAACCATTAGAGCAGGAAAATTTACTCGTAATTAAAAATTTTTGAGCCAAGCTCGAAGTCTATATGTTACGGGAAAATCTGATTTTCCCGGGAAAAAGGCTTAGACTTAGGCTAAGTCTAAGGCTAAGTCTAGGGCTAAGTCTAAGGCTAAGCCTTAGCCTAAAGTTAAGGCTAAGCCTATGCTAAGGCTTTACAAAAAAATCGATTTTTTCCAAATTTTGGGCAAGAACATAAGAGGGAACCCTTGTGTATTTTTTCAGATTTTGGGCAAAATAAGAAGTGGTATCAATTTTTCGACCAATAAGAAGTAGGGGAAGGAGGGACAGTCTTCCCCTCCTTGCCCACCTATGGTCGAAATTGATTTTTTTGGATTTTCTTCAACTTCGAGCAATTGGACATGTTCATAAATTTCATATTTTCGTGATCCGTGCATGAGTCGATCAAATAAAAATGATAAGAGCAAGGAATGAAAGAAATTTCACCAGAAAATTAATCTATTCATGTTTTATAGTTAGTTATGTTAAAATTTGTTAGGAACTTTTCTACTCATTTCTCTAATAAGGTTGTTAATGTAACGTTAACTGAAACTACAAATAAAAATCTTCAATCTCTTAGGCTCAATTTTTCAGGTAAAAGCACAAGTATTAACTATTTGTGAACACACTTTTTAGACCCAAATAAAAGCCTTCAAATTCCTCTAGTATGGCTCCGTGATCATTGTAGAAGTCCACAAAATTACCATCATAAATCGAATCAAAGAGTTTTGAATGGATCGAATTTCTTTGAACTAGCCAAATTATCTTCGTACAAATTTGATGAAACAAATCAATCATTAAACTTGATATGGGAGAATGGTCACAAAAGTAATTTCCGTGTAGAGGACATTCTAAATTGGGCTGTCATTGTAAGAATTTTTGAATTTCTTCTTCTTCTTTTGAATTTCGAAAAATCCAAAAAAAGTTCCATTAAGCCTAAGCTTTAAGCCTAAGTCTAGGCCTGTCTTAAGCCTAAGCCTTAAGCCTAGGCCAAGTCTAGGCCTAAGCCGAAGCTTTAAGACTAAACCTTAAGCCTAAGTCTGAAGAATTTAGAAAAATCCGAAATCAATCGCTCAACGACGCGTTTTATGGGATAATTCTAACTTGAAAGAAATTCCAACTTTATCTAGGTATCTGTTTTGTCTTTCAAGATCAAAATGAGACAAATTTGAGTTCTATACCAAGTCGACTAATAAAGATTCATTTGCAACCCCTTGCCCTTGTATGGTTCGTATGTGTAGGCGCCGTCGACAAGCAATAAATTTTTTGGGCATAAAGCACACAAAAAATGCAAATTTTCCACTAAAAACTTTGAGAAGTGCACGTCACTTCCAACAGTATCCCTTTTCATTTTAATCTTCTTTTAACTTCAGCAAAACCTTGAATTTACCCGAGTTCGTCGAAAATTTCTTAAAATATGGAGTTGTATTAGTAAACGACGTAGAGCCTACGGAATCTGCTACTAGAGAACTAGCTCTAAGAATCGGACCCATACAAAGTTCCTTTTGGGGCGACATTTTTGTAGTAACCGCTGATGAGGATGAAAGTAAAGTTAGTTTTTTATATGTCATAAGTTTTCTCATTTTGCGTTTTAGAAACGTGACGAAAATCTTGTAGCTAATAAAGATACTTCATATACAAACATTGGGCTTGGTCCACATACAGACGGGACTCATTTCAATAACACACCTGGCATTCAGGTATTTAGAAATTCACATAAATTCATTTATCGGAGAGAGAAGTTCGCGATGTAGTGTGGATTAGTTACAGATCTTTAAACGAAGAATCCGAAATAGCACCGTACATAAAGGGCAATTTTGGTCGAAAAACGACATATGGCACTATCTATTAATATATATTATATAGTATGTAACGATCCTGAAATGGATACTGCTCTTCCGAACCTGTTTGGGAGGAGAGCCTGCGATAAATCATTCGAATCACGTTGCGCGTCAGTCGCTCGGGATGTAGGAGAACCAAACGGTTGTCAGCCGTCAAGGCTGTCAATAAGACGATTTGTATATGTTACCGTCATATCTGAAAGTCCGGCATATTTGAAAATTTAAGAAATTATAGACTCAGATAGGCTTAAGCTATGCTTAGGCCCATAGCTGAACAAGGGGGGTACTGTCCCCCCCCCCACTTCGTCTTTTTGCCGAAAATTTCTAATATTTTGCCTAGAATTTTTAAGCGACCATGTTGTATTTAGGAGCCAGTACCCCCCCCCTTATACAGCTATGAGGGGGGTCCCCTGCGACCATGTCGTATTTAGGGCGCCAGTACCCCCTCCTTGTACAGCTATGCGTAGGCCTAAGCCTAGGCTTAGGCCTATCTCAGTCTATCATTTCTGAAATTTTCAGATATGACGGTAACATATACAAATCGTCTTATTGACGATTTTTCTGATTTCTCGTGACGAGATCTATAACTTTCCATACCACAACTCGAACTCTTCTCACCTTTATTCTAAAAATAGTTTCTACATTGCATTAAACCTGCTAGAATCGGTGGAGAGAATATGCTCGTTGATTCATTCTGTGCAGCCGAAAAACTTCAGCGAAGTCACCCAGATTATTTCGAGATTTTAACTCAACTACCAGTCGAACACCGCTATGTCGAAGGTTATGACATTACGGATAAAGTGATCGAATCTGCTTCGTTCAAAGTTCATAACAGAGCAATTCATCCGGTTATAAAATTGCATAATGGTGATATAGTTCATGTTCGGTAAGTGACGAGCAATCTGAATATTGAAGCTAGAATCAGATAACGAAAAAATGATGAAAAACACCATAATCTTATTTTTTAGCTGGGAACCATATGAGCGTGCACCTTATCGATTTACCAAGTTCGAAAACAATCTCGAAAAGAATGTTCATGATGCGATCAAGTTTTATGAAGCATATGAGGCCTTTTCAAAAATAATCCATGATCCGGAAAATAATTTTCAACTAGCATTACAACCAGGAACAGTTCTATTCTGCGACAATTTTAGAGTATTGCATGCTAGAACTGCTTTCGAAGTAACCCTTAGAAGTCGACCTTTAAAATTTGTCTATTTTAGGGTAGTCGAAAAGTCTGTGGAGGCTATATATCGAGGGATGATTTTGTAGCAACAGTGCGACCATTAATTGAAGAAGAAATCGATTTTTGAATAATTTTAAATAATTATTTTATCTACATACAGGGTGGTACACAAAAAACTGAACACTTAAAAAAATTTAAATATAGTTTATTTAGCAAAAAACAACAGCAATAATTATGCAAAATGACCCCCTTAAAAGTCCCACTAAGCCTAAGCCTAAGCTTAACGGGACTTTTAAAGGGAGGGGAATATCCAGAGCCTATTTGAAAAAAATTTTTTTTCTAATTTTTTTTTATTGCAAAATGACATATCTAGGGGTAATTTTATGCGAAAAATCGATTGCGCGCATTCTCGAAGCGTGAA
>JAQGBS010003435.1:0-11526 GCA_034698545.1 Acrobeloides obliquus
AGTTAGTACTTAGTTAAGATTAGTTAGTACTAATCCTGATTTTCCCGCCATACGACCACGCAGGGATGCATCAAAATGCTATATAAGGATCCACGTTTCTTTTTGTTGACAGAGAAATAATTTCAGGGCAATCGTTATGCAACTGTTGTCGATGAAAACGTTTTTGAAACGGGTGAAGTGACTGAAGAAGACGAAGGCTGTGACCTCCAAACAGGCAAATCTAAAAAAGAACGTCGAATAGAAATCTGTCGGAGTCTAGCCGAACTGATAGCGCCATTTGCTCAATCGAAACAAATAAAAGATCTCAACTCGTTCGGCAGTATCTCTAAATGTAACATTCAAACAAGTGTATTGAAACGAAACCCCTTTTTTTTAGTATCACCATACAAGCATATTTTGTCGATGACCGAGGCGAACTGCCTCCGGATGATACACAATCAGACAACGACATTCTCACAACTCGCTCGGGACTTCCAATTACGGGTGACTCCAAACTCGGCACGGGTCGATTCGTCAAATATGAATCCACAAGAATTTTGGAACTTCGGTATCAACATGGTAGCATTGAACTATCAAACTCCGGGGTTGATGATGGATCTACAAGTAGGGATCAATTTTGAAGCAGTTTTCTGATTTTTAGGAAGGGAAATTTTCGGCAAATGGCGGCTGTGGCTATGTCTTAAAGCCTCCAATCATGCGAGATGAAGTTTTTACACCGCTAGAAAAACTTCCTTTTGCTCCACAGGTAAATACAATTGGAGTTATTGTGGATTTGGGGGGTCACCGACAATCAGTCGACCTTTCACTTTATTTTACAATGTTACAATAAATCAGGCTTTTCGTGTTAATACTCGCGCAAGTTTGAATTTGAATAGAAAAGAGTAAAATAATGACGCGAGTATTGCAACGATAGACCAATCAAATGAAGCGAAAATAATAAAGAAATTATGACATCCCAAATAGCTCCAAATAATTTTTTAGGTTCTGCACTTACGAATCATTTCGGCACAGCAACTTCCGAGACCAAGAGGCTCCACAGCAAAGGGAGATTCGGCGGATCCTTTTGTGGTGATTGAGGTGTTTGGCTTGCCAGCTGATTGCGCAGAGGAAAGGACAAAAACTGTTCGAAATGATAGTAAAAAAAGATCCTTTTCTATTAACTGTAATACTTGATTTGTCTAGGCTTCAACCCCAATTTTGATGAAAGCTTCCAATTTGAGATTAGTGTCCCGGAATTGGCATTAATTAGACTTCTAATCTTAGACGATGATTTTATCGGAGACGATTTTATCGGACAATATACAATCCCGTTTGAATGTCTACAAAGTGGTATGTTTATTACATTTTGTCCATAAAAGTATTGGGTTGTTCAATAAATAAGGCGGGAGCTACTACACAATAGGGAGGGGGGCACCCACGTGAAAAAATTTTCAAAAATTTTTTTCTGGAAATGACCCCTCTAGGGATAAAAACATGCGGGGAATCCGAATTTGAAATTTTCGAAGCGACAAAACGCTTCCCTGATTCAGGGAAGGCCTGTGTATTGACCCCGTCCCCTGAATAAGGGTCAGCGTTTTCGCAAACTTTGTGGTAACTTTTTCTCGAGTGAAAAGGCAATTAACAATTTTAGGCTATCGCCATATCCCGTTGCTAAATAATGAAGGCGACCCACTAGAAAACAGTACTTTGTTTGTGCATATTGCCATAACAAATCGACGGGGTGGAGGAGTAAGCTTTTCTTCTTTTTAGGCTGCGTTCAAGCATGTCAAACAAGTCTAACTTTGCCTGATTTTCAATAAAATCATGTTTATTGAAACGATTGATCATGAAGCATAAAATCAGACAACAAATTTTATGCTTCTCAGCCATCGTTTCGATAAACATGATTTTATTGAAAATCGGGCAAAGTTAGACTTTTTTGACAGCCTTAACAATTACGATCATTATAAAAAACTTGTAGAAAGCCAAAAAACGCGGCATGTCGGTGAAAAGAAAAACCACACGTGTCCAAACTGGAATGAAAGCGATCGGCATTAAATCAGTGGATGATTTGTTCAAACTGGCGATGTCACCTCTCGTGGATTCGATTGAAATGCGAACCCAAATGGAGACATGCTTGGTGGAGTGGCAAGAGCAATGTGGGCTTGGCCCAGCGGGCACCATTCGACAAGGGATACGGCTAATGCACTCCAGAGTGAATACTACAAATAGTAAAAAGTTAAAGAGGAAAAAACGATACATAATTCGTTTTTAGCGTCACCACCATCTTCTCCACAGCCTGAAGTTAATGGGAATCACGAGGAAACAGCTGGTTTTTGGATTACTAAAAATGAATGCAATGTAAAAATTTTAGACTTATTGGAGGCTATTGTGGATCAGGATGTCACCCCGGGGTCAAAAATCGAAAAAAATTTAGAGCTCTTCCCCCAGGGGGAGATGTAATCAACAGGATTTCAAAAACTGATACTTTTTTGAAGTAATTTTATGGAAAATATCCTCTAAAGGCTTAAGCCTAGGCTTAGGCTTAAGTTTAAACTTAGGCTTAAGCCTAAGGTTAAGCCTAAGAGCTCCAAAAATTTTTTTTCGATTTTTGACCCTGGAGTGACCCGCCTCCCCTGATCCACAATAGTTCGACTTGTTTTCTTGAAATTTTTTGGAACATCTAACAATTTGGGGGCATTTTTGATTTAATTTTTTGCCACAAAAATTTAATACAAAAATGGAATTTTGTATATAAAATTTGAATTTTTTTAGCAACCAACAGTTCGTACTCAGGGTAGCCTGCCAGATCCGGTGCATAAATCTTTGACGCATCTCGAAAATCTACTCCGAAAGTGCGAAAATATCCTCGCCTGTACGGACGACTTACTTGCTAGAGTATATTTTTTTCAATAAAACAAGATCTGTACTAGGAACGAATCTACTCTACCGTAGATTAGATCCGGAGAATAACTTTTTAGTGTCATCGAATTTTCGAATGTGGTCTTTTACATTTTTATGCATCTTGTTGTGAGCTATAACTTAGCTGAAAACCGCATTCGAAAATTCGATGACCCTGAAAAGTTATTCTCACTTGAAACTTCGGAATCTAATCACTCATAGATTAGATTCTGATCTACATGTAGAGTAGATTCATTCCTAGTGCCACAAGATCTTCAAAAAAATTTTTCTAGCTTTCCGAAGCAATTGCTCGGATCAGCGAAGTCTACGCAGAATTGCCTCAACTTTGTACCGATGCGGGTCTCCGAGGACAAAAGGCCACTCGTGCTACCGAAAATTTCGCATGGAATCTGCGTCTGTTAAAGGCTCAATTAACGATTATAGGCAAAACTCAAGCCGAGGCTAATGACATTGTCTTTCAGGTAAAGATTCAACATAAAAATGGTCGAAAAAGTGTTGTTTAGGTAGTTGATATGGCGAAAATTCTCGGTGCATATGATGAACCCAAGTGAATATGTGTTTTTTTTCTTGAAATCTCAATTTTCAAACATTCCTTTATTTTATGCAATTTTTCGTAGCCTCAGAGCTTATCCCGGTTGTTGTATTGTGATTAGATTTTTGAAAATAAAGTGTAAAAAGTAGCTTATAGAAAAAGGAGATGACATCATCCAGTCGAAGAAAAATACCCCCTTTATCTATTTTGAGAGCTGAAAGGGCTTCATTTTTTCTTACCCCCACCCCCAATTTATACAGAGTGTCCCAGTAGGTTGAGACTATCATTGATTTGAGAGTTTCTCGTCATCCAGGTCATCAGCGTAAAAAAACCGTATCAAAAATTCTTTTAACAGTGATGAGAAATAGAATTGTCAAAATTGAGAAAAAAAATGATAAAGAATTTAAGGTTGTGGGACGACGGTGGCCTAGTGGCGCAGTAGGTTGCATGTTTGGCTGTTGTCCGAAAGGTCGCGGGTTCGTGCCCAGCTTCGTCGCTTGGTTTTTGCCCAAAAAATTGGTCTCAATTTTGACAATTCTATTTCTCATCACTGGTAAAAGATTTGCAAAAATTGAAAAAATGGAAAAATTCGAAAAAAATTGTCGAGCCTTTGAGCGCCGAAGGTGCTATGTCTCCCGGTTCTCACTGAACAATCCATGATCTTCAAAAGAGGTCAGGTATAGAACAAAAACTAAAATGTCATACAGGGTGTTCAGCAAAAAATTTTTTTTTGAAATAAAGATTTCTCTGCGAAAACTGAATCATTTTCCATTCGAATTTTTTTGTATAACTTTTTAGTTTTTGTTCTATACTCCTGTATGACGTTTTAGTTTTTGTTCTATACCTAGCCTCTTTTGAAGAATATTATCATTGATCATGGATTATTCAGTGATGACATGCGATATCAAGAACATATAAGAGAGGAGCACCCAAATAGGGGTAAATTACTTGATCAAAGTGTATTCTTATTAGTACATTCCAAATATGTTTTATACAATTGCTTTATTAGTAGTTTTCTTGAACTCTATCATCTACCTTACGTATGCATCTTGTTTAGATGGTTGGGTCCAAGGTCCTCAAGGTATTTGTTATACGAATAGTGCTGCAACGCAAAGTTGGTACGATCAAAATGCAAATTGTTTTGAAAAAAATATAGCTTCTGTTCCGAACGCATTCATCAACCAATATTTAATTAGTTTGGCTCAAAACTTTCTTATTACAGAACCATTTTGGTTAGGAGGAGCTGTTGACTATAGAGGAGCATGGAGTTGGTCGGATGACACTAATTTTTCGTAAGTTGCTTATTATCCATTTTGGACTCACTTCACTGTGTTTGAAAATTAAAAAATCTAAATGATAGCATAGCAAAGTGGTAAGATGAGAAATTTTGAGCCAAAATGTCAAGAGTTTGAACTCCACCTAGAGAAACTTTGGAGCTCTTCCCCCTGGGGAGACGCAATCAATAGGATTCCAAAAACTGATACTTTTTTAAAGTAATTTTTCGGATCAATTGGGTCGGTTTTCTATCACTAGTGGGCATTCTCTAACTTACGACAGTCTACAGGTGGGGTTCGGACCCCCCCCCCCCTCGATCTTCTGGCTCGAATTGCGCATCTTACCATTTTTTTATTGTCAGTTTCTTCATTGTCCGTAATTGTTAATTTTAGGTACACCAATTGGGCTCCAAATGAACCAAAAAATTCTAGCCGAGGCTCTTGTATCCTAATGGACCCAATCACCGGCCAATGGTCAACGGACAATTGTTTGTATTCCCATCCATCAATTTGCGAAGACCAACAAAATAATACTTATACGTCTTGTTTATTCAACAATATCTGGCATGCACCCTATTCTAATATTATGAATACCTGTTTTATAAATATTTTTGGTACAACATCTGTTTGGAATGAATGGGAACAAGAATGCGTTGACTACTGTAACAGTCAAGATATGAGTTGCCATTCCATCTCCATCCACAACGAATTCGATAATCTGTTTGTTCAAGCCTTTGCACAACAATCAAGTCCGTTTTTTATCGGTATTTATGATGCTTATGGAAACGGCACTTATAAATGGTACGATGGAACACCAGTGGATTATTCAATGTGGGCAGATACACCACCAACTGGTTCTTGTGCAATGATGAAGGAAAATTCACTATTCTGGTATCCTGTACCATGCAATTCTACTGCCTATCGGAATATTGATTTCGAGGTCATCTGTCATTTTCCACCAAATTAATATTTTCTTGATGTTGAATAAGAATAAATGTTGAATCATCGTATCGGGTCAAAAAAATTTCTTGATTTTTTCGAACGAAACTCACCCTTTAGTGTCCATACATGCTCAGCGTCATGACACATATCATGAGGCAGATAGCTTCTATCCGTAAAGTCGAAAAAAAGTTTTGCAGATTTTTAAAAGCCCGCTAAAAATGTTCCCCATCGCAAAATACATCGATCTATAGCATTTTTTCGATTCACATCAACGATTTTCATGGATTTTTCCACACGTGGAATAATTTTAACTGCTCTTTATTCAACCAGAAATTATTAAGACAACAATTGTAACGAATAATGCATAATAATTTATTCACATATTGGATATAAAATACAGATACAAAGATAGATTCAATCTAATTAAAGACATATCACGTTTGAAGCAGGTGGCTCTAACTGTCTGGCGTCAGATTCAAGCCCTGTAGTGAGCAATGCGCGTGTTATCGTCATTCCCCACATTGCCTGGACGCAAGATCCAGAAGTTGATGTTGAGGTTCTTGTCGACGTGCATTGTAGCAGCTGCGTTGTCGAATTGGCCAGCGTAGTGCGGACAAGAGAAGAGCGTCACAAGGCGTCGGTTAGCGAAGAACTCGTAGCCGTCTTGAACCACCTAAAAATCGAGTCATAAAGGGCAATTGAAAAGCGAAAATACCTGGTGAGCACGCACGATGAGATCGATGTCCAGTGTCCTACAAGCCTTAGCGACGATGTCTTGTCCAAAGGTGTAGCTCGCACCGCGGTTGTTCGCATGCCATCCCCGATAGAAAAACGACGGATCGGACCAGAGCAAGTCGAAGGAAAGCGAATTCCGTGGAGGCATCAAAGGGCGCTGTAAGTTGCGCAGCTGGTCGAGGCTCTTCAGCTGGGGCGATAGTCCACCGTGCATGCAAAGAATCCGGCCACCTATCAGGGCACACAAAGGCATCCAGTTAAAAGTTTCCTGAAATGGTGATAGATTATAAAGCATCAGGGTGCGTTCAAGCATGTTGAAAAAGTTGTTGAAAAGTCGTTGAAAAGTTGTCGAAAAGTTATCAAAAAGTTGTGAAAAAATGTTTCGACTTTTCGACAACTTTTTCAGAATGCACCCTCAAGAAAAAACAAAAAAACTCACATTGAATTTGTGCCACATGGCTTCACTATCATAGCGTCGCATTATCTCGGCATAGAAACCATAGACGCGATTGATGTTTTCGGTCTCGTGATTGCCGCGCAACAAGAAGAATTGGTTCGGATACCTGACCTTGTAGCACAGTAGCAAGAGGATCGTCTCGATACTCTGCGCGCCGCGGTCCACGTAGTCGCCCAGGAAGAGGTAGTTGTGGGACGGCGGAAATCCATGGCGGGAGAAGATTCGCAGCAGATCGGGGAACTGGCCATGTATATCCCCACAGACGACGACGGGCGGATTGATCTCGATGAGGCTCGGCTGTCTGGCAAAAGTGTCTTTCGCGAGATTTAGTAAGTTCTCGATTTCCCTTGCTTTCACCTGAAAAGCGAGGCTTTTAATGAGAAAAGGAAAGGTGCCTACCTTGGCTGTAAGTCGTCCCTTCACAACACCCAAAATATGGCCTATCAGCGAGTCTATGTCTTTGTTCATTTCTTGGAATCTTCTAACTGGCTCTATTCTTGTTCTAGTTTCTTAATTTGCTTGGAATCGAAAGTGCTTTGTTCAACTTTTCAACGTCCTTTTATAGTTGTCTCAAAATTCGCATAATTCGACCATTTGGCAGATCAGAAACTTGACTACAAAAGTTGGGAGAAGCACTTTAGTTTCAAGCGAGAACTATCGAACGAATAGAATTTACCCGATTTCTTTGAAAGAAAGCCGTTCATCAAGAAATAAGAATGGGAGAACAATTGGTTCGTTTGCCGCCTGGAACCCGTATCGACAACTTCAGTGTGGGCCGAGTTCTTGGAGAAGGTGGATTTGGTGCGGTATACGAAGTGGCATCATTGGATGGTCGTGTGTCGAGAAAGACTGGATCGAAGAACATCGAGACACCCGTACCTCCGAATGCTCGGTAAATGAACCACCGAGAGAAATGCGAAGAACTACTGATGACACGCTCAACAAGGACATGATTGCGACTCAGAGGAACCTCTCTCGAAGACTCCCTGGTAGAACACTTCCAAAGGCCAGAGTGTCGCGAAGATTGAGGCTTCGCCATACGACCACGCAGGGATGCATTCGAAAAGTAATAAAAATATCATTATCCCCAGAAGCGTCCATTTTTTACATAAAAACTAAAAGTTGTGATTTTCGCTTCAATACACTGACCCTGAATCAAGGTTAAGGAAGCATTTTCACGCATTCATATTAAAAAGTTGTGCGAACTAAGAGTATTTTATTTATATATAAATAATTTTAATAACAAGGTGTGCCAATAACTGCATTTTTGCGCGATTTTTTTCAAAAATTTTTCAAGTTTTTAATTTTCACCAAAATAACCCCATGTGAGGTTTTTATATGCGAGAAATCGATTTGCCGAACTTTAAACAGGCTTCCCTGGCCATGGGTTAGCCTATTTTCGCTTCAATACACACACCTCTTCCCTGAATCAGGGAAGCGATTTCAAGGCTCGACAACCCGCGAATTTGTCGAACCTTGAAAACGTTTTCCTGGGCCTTGCTCTTTTTTCTCGCATAGAACACCCCCATATAGGTTATTTTTTGTGAAAATTAAAAACTTGAGAAATTTTTTTAAAAATCGCGCAAAAATGCGGACGTTTTTTGGCACACCCTGTACCAATTTAGCCAACAGAGTTTTATAAAAAGTAGAAATTTTTTTAAAAGGAATTAAAAAATGGCAGACTTTTAGAAAAATAAGTGAAAAATATAAAATATACAGGGTGAGTAAAAAAGTGCATTTTTGTGATTTTTAGGCAGAAAAATTTTTTGCTAAAAATGACCCATATAGGGGTAATTTTATGCGGGAAATTAATTGCGCGCATTCCCGAAGCATGGAAACGCTTCCTTGACTTTCAGTGTATTGACACGAAAATCGAAAAAATTCTATTTTCGCCCGGAAAGCATCCACCTGGGGTAATTTTATGCGAGGAATCGATTGCGCATATTTTCTAAGTATGAAAAAATTATCCTGACCTTGATTCAGGGAATGGAGTTGGTGTATTGACGCGAAAATCGAAAAATTTTCTTTTTTCGCCCGTACACCAACTCGTTCTCTGAATCAGGATCAAGATAATTTTTTCATGCTTAGAAAATGTGCGCAATCGATTCCCCGCATAAAATTACCCCAGGTGGATGCTTTTCGGGCGAAAATAGAAAATTTTCGATTTTCGCGTCAATACACCAACTACGTCCCTGAATCAAGGTCAAGGAAGTATTTCCATACTTCGGGAATGCGCGCAATCGATTCCCCGCATAAAATTACTCCTATATGGGTCATTTTTAGTAAAAAATTTTCGGTTCCAAAAATCACAAAAATGCACCTTTTTTAATCACCCTGTATAAGATGGTAGCAATGAATGGTATAAAAACCGGGGTATAAGAGCCGACAGTAGCTTCAAATATTCTAATTGCTACCATCCTATAATTATAATCACTTTAAACTTCCCTATTAGTCAATCAAAATTTAAAGACCAATAGGGAGGTTTAGAGAAGGAAACAATTTTTACGTCAAAAATTAAATTTTTTTTGGTACATTATATATATAAATCAAGTCTTCGAAAATATAATACTCATATTAAGTACAGAGGTCGCAAAAAGTGTTAACATCGTGTAAACAGGTAGAGGCTGCTGGGGGGACCAAGGTGATTTTTTTGAGAAATTTTCGCGTTGAAACGCAATTCTACCCTGATTTTCAGTGTCAAACCTAATTTTTTACGCTTCGAAAATGCGCGCAATCGATTTTTCGCCTAGAAATTACCCGAAAAAGTCAGTTTTTAGAAGAAAATCGAAATTTTTTTTTGATTTTTTGATAGGCCATAAATGTTACGCCCCCTGTTAACACCGGTACCGTGGATGTTAACACCAAGTTTTTGCGACCTCTGACCCATAAAAAATGTGTTCGTTTTCGTTCGTACAATGAAAATATTTAAAAATTAATTTAATAAAAAAGTAGCTTTGTATTTTTTTTAATAATAAGATGGCCAATAAGTCGAGAGACGAGAAGTATAGGCTGGAGGGTGATAGCTATTATAATGTCTGTTTCCAGAGCGGCCTCCGGAACGCCCATAATAAGACCAGTACCATGGAGCCCTTGAAAAAAGAAAGAATGTGATTAGTTTGTCTGAAAATCAGCTTAAAACATACGTAGTCACATGAGATCTCCAGAATCTGTAATTGCTCAACGACCAAGGCTTCGAGGCAACGTCGAAATTTTGCTCACTAGCTACATAATTATATCCCGAATAGCCTCTTCTTGAAGTCTATATTCATCAAATAAGTTTTTCTCGTTTTACAAACACACAAGTGTACAAAAACCTGCCCAAAATTTTGAATCTTTTGGATCAGCTCTAGGCTTATAAAAATTTTTCAAAAATCTGATTTCGCACTTCAAAAAATACGTGTCCCCCAATTTTTCGACTTTCTCTTTTTCTAGTGGAGAGAGCATCTCGCCCAAATTGAGTGGTTCTCGAGGAAATGTGTTCAAACAAAAATTTAGCTTACTAAACTCTTCACTTCTGGAGCCATTGTCGGCGGAGTGTAATGAGAAGTGGTAGCGTACTTCTTTGTATAGCTATAAGGACGACCAGGATGACAATCACGACCGTGAATATACCTGGAATCTCGACCGTGAATATACCTGGAATAATACATTTGGAGTCGATAATTAAATATAAAATATACTACTGTGCCACTATTTTTTTGAAATAACGGACTTCCGAAGAAGTCCGACGTGGCCTAGGCTCAAGCTTCAATGGGGTTAAGATTTGTTTGTTTTAGCTTGAGTGATGAAAAGGCGTTGAGCTTGTCTTATTGCGCCGCCGACTCTACAATGACATGGCGGAGTTTTCGGGTAGGCTTTAAGGTTAAATTTTTGTTGAGAGTAACATGTAAGAGAGATTACGTTTTATTCACGTTTAATACTTTTTACACAAACACACATTTACAACTAGACGAACAAAAAACTAATTAACAAAAAGACAATGCTATCAGAAAATATAATCAAATGTACAAATCTTTTTATTTAAAACAAACTAGGGCTGGCAGGGTTGGGGGATTTTTTCATCGGGATCGCAAAAACGGCACTAGGAGAATTTTCGGAACTACAGTCAAAACTCGATATAACGACATTCATGAGGGAAGGGTCGTTCAGTGTTACACACGGGAATATGGCACTATAACTTTCGCCACGTTTCATGTTCGCCACGTTGCCAAAAACTATAACTTTCGCCACGTTCGTGTCAATATACATGTTTATTGCAAATCAGGTAACTCAATTAATTTCGAGAAGTCGTTATATCGAGGTTTGACTGTACTACACTTTAGGGGGGAGGCACCAACGTGAAAAACTTTTCGAAGATTTTTTTTGAAAATGACACCTCTAGTGGTAAAAACATGCGGGAAATCCAAATTTGACATTTTCGAAGCGAAAAAACGCTTCCCTAATTCAGTGAAGGTCTGTGTATTGAAGCGAAAAGTCGCAAAAATGCAATTTTTGCAACTTTTCGCTTCAATACACAGGCCTTTCCTGAATCAGGAAAGCGTTTTTTGCTTCGAAAATGTCTTTTATACATATAACTTACTTATAAATAGGGTAAGCCCATGTTCGTAATTGGAAAACATCGTACTTTCGAATAGGTTGATTTTCCGAATAATAATTATAATTGGTATGATAAGGGGTGGTTATCA
>JAQGBS010003436.1:0-11526 GCA_034698545.1 Acrobeloides obliquus
AACTACTAGGGCCTATAGAATCAGTTAAAGTTGTTTTTAAAAAAAACTGGGAGTATCACCTGGTGAATGTCCCTTGTTAGGTTTAGGCTTAGGTCTTAGGCTTAGACCTAGGCTTAGGCCTAATTGGGACCCGTTTGGGGTGTTCGGCGCCCCGTGTGGTGCCCCGTTTGGTGTGTTCGGCGCTTTTACAAATTGCCGATATTCGGAAAGTTCGTGAAAAACTTTTTATCAAAATCTCTCGATTAAAAAATTATAAGCAAAATTAAAAAACACGATTTTTATCGTGAACTTGGCCCAGTGGTAGTGCTCAAAGATTCAAGCCTAAGGGTCTCGGGTTCGAATCCCGCCTGAGTAAATTTGATTTTGCCTGCGAAAAAAGCTCCCAATTTTTGTCCACCTTGTTATATGTTATGTGCATTTTTTATCAAAATCTCTCGATTATGTTACACTTTCAAAATTGTTTTCGTATTTTTTGCTACGGATTTGAAATTCTATACTACTTTTCTTTTTGAAGTTCAAAAATTTGTGAATAAGTCCAAGGCTTTATGAATATGTCCTGGGGTCCTTATGTGAGAACGCATAAAAAAACGTTCGAAAGTAATGCAAACTCGCTAAACAAAGTCCTTGTTTACGCCAAAATGGATAGGTTCTTAGTAAGTTGTTTTTTAGCTTTATGGCTTTTTGAAGAGATTCTTCTTCCTTCTTGAAGTATCCATTATCGCAAACAATTCAAAATTTCTGAAGTTTATAAGAAGAAGGAAGTCATCATTCAAACACTCTCAACATTCTCTATAATTCATATCTTTTCTTTACATTTTTTAACAATCAAAAAATTTACAGGGTATATCAAAAAGATCGAAATTTGGTCAATTTTTTCATGTTTCTTCAAGCCGAATTTTTTTTCTTCAAGGGGGATAAACTTTGCAGCAGCACTTCTGAAAAAAGTTTTTTTGAATTTTTGCAAAAATGACTTTTCTAGGGGTAATTTTATGCGAAAATTCGATTACGCGCATTCCTGAAGCTTGAAAATGCTTTCCTGATCCTGATTCAGGGAAATAAGGATGTGTATTGAAGCAAAAATATTAAAATTTTGGACTTTTCTTTTGAAAATCATAGTTTCTTCTAGGATCACCGTAACCCCTAGGTGCGAAAAATCGATTGCGCGCATTTCCGAAGCTTGAAAATGCTTCTCAGATCCTGATTCATGTTTCCTTTTCAATAACCCAAAACAATTATCAAATTGGATAAATTTAGTGTCGTTTTGTTCGTCTCGTCGAACTATAAAGAATGCCATCTTTTTTTTAAATACACACAATAATTAAGCATATTTAAAAAAATGTAAAATTCAGGGTTTTCGTGTCAATACTCCAACGAATTCAAATAAAGTCGAGGCAAATTCGAGACGCCATTTCGACTTGAAACGAATTTTAGACGCAAGCCGAGACGTTTAGCGCGCAGCCTAAGTGTGTAAAATTGTATTTTTAGCTTTTATACACACGTTGATTCCCTAATTCAGGGACGCAATTTTCAAGCTTCGGGAATGCGCGCACTCGATTCCCTGCATAAAATTAGCTCTATATGAGTCATTTTTAGGATTTTTGAAAAAAAAATTCGGGTCGAAGAAACATGAAAAAACCGCCCAAATTCCGGTTTTTTGATACACTCTGTAAATTTGTTGATTGTTAAAAAATGTAAAGAAAAAGTATGAATTATAGAAAATGTTTATAGTTTGGAATGATGAATGCCTTTTCTTATAGACTTCTTAAATCTTGAATTATTTTTAATAATGGATATTAAAAGAAGGAAGAAGAATCTCTTCATGAACTATAAAAGTTCATAAAACCTAACAAGGAATCCATTTTTGCGTAAACAATATTTCGTTTAGCGAGTTTTCATTTCTTTTGAACGTTTTAGCTGGTCGAGACGTTTAGCGCGCAGCCTAAGTGTGTAAAATTGTATTTTTAGCTCTTATACACACTTTGATTCCCTGATTCAGGATCAGGGACGCAATTTTCAAGCTTCGAGAATGCGCGCATTTGATTTCCCGCATAAAAATACCTCCAGAA
Source organism: Acrobeloides obliquus (assembly GCA_034698545.1). Classification (NCBI taxonomy): domain Eukaryota; kingdom Metazoa; phylum Nematoda; class Chromadorea; order Rhabditida; family Cephalobidae; genus Acrobeloides; species Acrobeloides obliquus. The sequence goes on from JAQGBS010003436.1 coordinate 2,067, forward strand.
AGTCATTTTCAGGTAGAAAATCTAAAAATTTTTGATTTTCGCTTCAATACACACATTTTGGTTCCCTGATTCAGGGTCAAAGAAGCATTTTCAAGCTTCGGGAATGCACGCAATCGATTCCTCGCAGTGAAAAATCATCTATTTGAGTGTAAAAAAACAAAATTAAAAACTTGAAAAAATCGCTCAAAAATTCCAAAATTACCTTTTTTGGGGGGACATCCTGTAATTTACAGGGTGATTAAAAAAAGTCATAACTTTGAAAAAGGAGAACTTCGAAAAAACCATGCAAAGGATGGGCACTAATTCAACTATTATTCCACAAATCGTTGAAAAATAGGCATGTGAAATCATAGGTCTGCAAAGTGGGGGGGAGGGAACCACCGATGCGGTGGTTCCCCACCACCTCCGCCAAAAAACGACTTTTTTTTAGCTTGAGGTGGTCTTCTGCAACAATTTTTATGGACCACTTCATATGTTCGGCGGGGTCTATGTGTGATCACTCCTCAATTTTGGACCCATGAGTGCGTGGTCCCCCCTCAATTTTGGGTCCGTGCGTGCGTGCGTGGATCAGGGGGGAGGCTCCCCCCTTGCCAACCTATGTGTGAAATACGTGCAATTTTTCAAATTTTTTCGAATTTTTCCCATTTTCAAACGATTTGTGTGAACTATTATCCCACAAATCGTTGAAAAATAGACAAGTGAAATACGTGCAATTTTTCGAATTTTTCATTTTTTGGCGAATTTTTTAGTGGGGGGATTGCCCCCCCCCCTCTCTAGCCGATCCTTCTCCCTATTCCACTGAGAGGTGCTTTTTAATTTTTTTTTATCAAATTTAGCATTGGATTCATTTCTCTTTAATTAGACATGATAATTTTATGAAAAATATTTATTGTTTTTCTTGACATCTGAGACTTCCAATTAAAGCTAGAATTTATGATCCCGTGTCACCCTAAACTTGTAGCTAAACAAATTTTAATAACTAGATATTTCGTTTTATACGATATGTTTTCCTTGATGATATTTTTATATAATTAAAACTACGTGGTTTTTATTATTTTTTTAATATTTTTGAACGCCTTTCTTTCTTTCAGGGAATTATTGATATAGCAGACGAGTATAAAAGTTAACAAACCAAAAATCGGAGACATCATTTTGTTGAGCTGGATTTTTCAGAACATTGGTATAAAACAGTGGCGTAACCAGGGGATTATAATTCTTTCTGAAATCCGAAAAATTAAAAAATTTTTGACGCAGTTTTTAAAAGAGGAGTCCAACTTAGAGCCGGATAGAAAATTTTTTTAATAAGTGACCTCCTAGGAGTAATTTTATGCGGGGCGCTCATTCCTGAAAATGCTTCCTTAACCCTGATTCAGGGAAATAGATGTGAGTATTGAAGCGAAAATCAAAAAACTTTAAAATTTCTCCCTCAAAATCATATTTCTGGAGGTAATTTCATGCGGGGAATCGACTGCGCGCATTCTCGAAGCTTGAAAACGCTTCTCTTACCCTGATTCAGGGAAATTAGTACATGTTGGATTTTCGCTTCAATACACACTCTTATTTCCCTGAATCAGGGCCAGGGAAGCGTTTTCAATCTCCGGGAATGCGCGCAATCGATTCCCCGCATGAAATTAGCCCCAGAAATGTGATTTTGAGGGAGAAAATTGAAATTTTTTCGATTTTCGTTTCAATACACACATTTATTTCCTTGAATCAGGGTTAAGGAAGCATTTTCAGGCTTCGGGAATGAGCGCAATCGATTCCCCGCATAAAATTACCCCCAGGAGGTCACTTGTTACAAAAATTTTGTACCCGACTCTAAGTTGGACTCCCCCTTTATATGTAATTTCTAACTAATTTTTAAATTTTTGACGAATTTCTCAATTTTTGATAGAGTTTTTAATTTTTGAAGATGTTTGCAATTTTTCAATTTTTGACGAATTTTTAATTTTTTCAATTTTTGACGCAGTTTTTAATTTTTGACGAATTTTTTAATTTTTTTCGAATTTTTGTCAAAATCAAGCGTGTAATTAATTCATTTTTCTTTTCATCTTATGCTTAATAATACCTTACGTTTTAGTTTCAAAATTAGTATCTTAATCAAATTTTCTCATCTCTTCTTTCATCCAAAACATGTTTTCGAACAACCTTACTTTACCAGAAGTTAGCGAAGGGCTTCCAATTTCTGAAGACGAACAGATCATTTGTGGCGAGGTAGGAAACAAAAATTTTATATTAAAAAAAAGTTCCGAGGCCGACGCGCCTAGAACCAAAATTCAAGGTTTTCGTGTCAATACTCCAACTAATTCAAACGATGTCTAGACGCTGTCCCGAATTCGAGACTTTAAGTCTCCGAAACCAATACTCCTCCTGCTCCAAAAAAATCTTTAGAAGATTTTTTTACCTTTTCCGCTAAGATTCATGTTCCCCATACCCAAAAAACCCGAGTACAAAAAATTAGCCGATTTGGAGAACCTTTTAAAAATTTCAATTTTTCCCTAGAAGGGTCCCGTAGACCCCTTAGATGAGTTTTCTCAGAGTTAGGGCCTACTTTTTTGGACCCAGGAGAAAATTTTAAGAAAAGCTAGTGCAGGAAAAAAGTTAGTCCGCACAAATACACAAACTTTTCCCCTTTAAAAAGTATAATCAAAAATTGTTTAGTACGAAACCTATACGCTGGCAAGATTTTTATTCATTTTTGTCAGCTCATGGATAGCATTATTTGGGACATCTGGGAATTTATTTTTGCTTTATTTATTTTCGGCAAGAAATTATCCAAACACTCCACCCACGCTATATCCCGGCGTGCTGGCAATTTTAGATGCGATCATCTGTGCTATGTACATATTTTTATTCGGAGCGGATGCTGCTATTATTTTTTTACATATCAAGGTATATTATGAAAGAGGCAAAAAGTTGACTTCGTGGCTTAGTGGTTAGGACTTCTGCTTTTTATTTTATTGTTGTTTACTAATTTTTATGGAAAAATAATATAGTTTATTTCAAAAAGAGATATTATCAAAACTTCCCGACTCCAGTTTCGAGCGATCCCATCCAATCTGGCAAGTTAAGCAACGTTGGGCCCACTGGGTTCGATTCCCGGACCTAATTTTAGCGATTCAAAAAAAGTTGTTAAAGCTAATTCCCCTTAAAATTACATGAAAAAAACTGTCCTATCTTCATTTTTCGATTTTAACATTTGTGAAACCTTGTATCATAAGGCTCAGGTTCGATTCCCGCCAGTGGCAAAATGTTTTTGCACTTTTTATTTTTTGATCATTTTCAACCCATTTAGGTTTTCGCATACCAGACACTCGATTTTGACACTATTTTTTCAGTAAACCTAAATGGGTTGAAAATGATCAAAAAATAAAAAGTGCAAAAACATTTTGCCACTGGCGGGAATCGAGCCTGAGCCTTATGATACAAGGTTTCACAAATGTTAAAATCGAAAAATGAAGATAGGACAGTTTTTTTCATGTAATTTTAAGGGGAATTAGCTTTAACAACCTTTTTTTGAATAGCTAAAATTGGATCCGGGAATCGAACCCGACAGGCTCAAATTGCTTAACTTGCCAGATCGGACGGGATCGCTCGAGACCGGGGTTGGGAAGTTTTCGATAATATCTCTTTTTGAAAAAAACTATAGCACCATTTTGTCTTCGCATAAAAATGCTCATATGAAAAAATTTTCATCTGAGTGGAATCGAACCAGCTCCTTCAATGCGAGCGTCTGGCGTCCTAGCCACTTGATTACGGGTTTACATTTGCAAAAATTTGAACCTAACACGGAAACGGACTATATCGAACAATCTGTTTTGATTTCTCTCAAAATGAACCATATACAAAAAAATTTTTTAGAGCCTATTCGTCCTCTACTACATTTATGTAATACCTGCATTTGTTATTAGCCGAATAACCCAACTTGCCATACCCTATATGCTAATATTTGCTACTTTGGAAAGATTTGTGTGGCTTGCCGGGAATATGTAAGCAATTAGAGATTATGATAAATCTATCATAATCTGATATAGCTAAACTTAAGCGATTAGAAATTATGATAGATCTATCATAATTCAAAACCGCTAAAGTTAAGCGATTAGAGATTATGATAGATCTATCATAATCTGATATAGATAAGTTTTAGCAATTAGAAATTATGATAGATCTATCATAATCCAAAATTGCTAAGTTTAAAAGATTAGAAACTATGATAGATCTATCATAATCCAAAATCTCTAAAATTAAAACTTTTAGGAGAAACCGAATTCTCAAACGAATGTATTCTGTACAAGGTCGCTATATCACAATAACAGTTTCCTTGTCTTGTTGTGCCCTGTTGAGAATTCCAACTGCTTTTGCTATGACTATATATGAGTACCCAAAATGTGAAGATTTTTTCCGCTCAAAAACTGCCTCAGCTGCGCCATGGGTTTATGAAAATGTTATATATCATTATTACGACTTTCATTTGTTATCGATTGCTCAAACGGTGGTTCCGTTCTTTGTTTTGCTGACTTTTAATGTGGTGAGTAATGTGGAAAGTTGTTACTTGGTATAGCCCGTTTCCTCTCATAAAATACAAAAAGTCCGCTTGCGATGGCCAATTGGATAATGAAGCCGCTCTTCCGATCTGGCAAGTTAAGCAACGTTGGGCCCGCAGGTTCGATCTCACTAGGGCAAAAATTTTGATTTTCAAAAAAATTTTGTACAAGCAAAATTTTTTGCTCCAATGTTTGTAAAAATTTTTCTTGAAAATCAAAACTTTTTGCACTTTAGGGATCAAACCTGAAGACCCAACATTGCTTAACTTACCAGATCGGACGTAAAAATATCTATATGTAAAATTTTTCATATTTTTGAATGTTGAAAAAGAAACTCGCTCCTAGAGGGATCGAACCCCCCCCCTAAGTGTTAGCGTCTGGCACCCTAACCCTTTGACTATGAAAAAATTTTTAGATAATAGTAAAAAAAGTCGCAAACATGAACTTTTCTGATCACAATAGTAGCATCTACTCCAAAAACAGCATCAACTCGACGCACAAATTCAGTATTTATGACCAACAATCCGTGCTCCAGGCTCTTAGTGTGATGACAGTAAATGGTAAAATTTTTCAAAAATTCAAAAAAATCAAAACAAATTAAGAAAACGGTAGTCTAGTCAACCGGCGAAACTCGTTATTAAGACGAATGAATCACGCAGTAAAAAGTGCTATTTACACAATGTTGGCTATTGTAACAAGCTATTTGGTTAGTAACACTTTACATTTGGTATTGACCGTGTTGGAAAGGTAAAAATTTTTAGAGCTATTGTGGATCAGGGTTACGGTAACCCGGTTACCCCAGGGTCAAAAATCGAAAAAAATTTTCTGAAGTTTTTTAAAAATGACATATTTAGGGGTAGTTTTATGTGAAAAGTTGATTGCGTGTATTCTTGAAGTGTGAAGACCTTTGTTTAACACTTAAAAATTGAAAAATACGTATTTTTATAGTATACTATATATTGGTGAAAATACTTATTTTTCAATTTTTAAGGGTCAAATAAAGTTTTTCACGCTTCGGGCATGTGCGCAATCGATTTTTTGCATAAAATTACCGCTAATATGTCATTCTTACAATTTTAGAAAAAGTTTTTCGATTTTTGACCCTGGGATGACCCCCCACCCACTGATCCACAATAGGATCAAATTTTGTTTCTCAAAAATTGTATTAAAAGAAAAAGTTTAGATCAAAATCAGATCTCCTCATTAACCCCGATGATCCTAACTTAGCCTCAACTTTTCATACGGTTTTCTCGGATGTCGTTTCGTTTGTGTACATGTTCACGAGTGCTATACGACTAGTTATATACTATGTCTGTAATCCAACTATAAGAGCTGATATCAAAGCCTGGTTCAGCGATCGTTGTGTGGGTCGAAAAGAAGTCAAAGATATACCTATAAATTTGTAACATTCTATTGTTTATTTCAATTTTTATAATAAAAAGTAAAGGGTCGATCCATGATTTTCCAGTTTTTAAAGGACCAATCCAATGATAAAACCAATCCAATATAGAAATTTTTTGTTGATATTCGAAAAGTTCATGAAAAGTGGAGCATTTTTTTAGTTTTTACATAAATGACTCCTACGTGGAATTAAAAAAAGTTAAATTGACAAAAAAATTTTGTCTCCGATTTCAATAATTTTGGTGTCAATAGTCTTCTCTCATTCTCTCCTACAACTTTTATTTTAGCGTTAAAGGTTTAAATCTATCGTTCCTAAGATCGTCTAGACAGACACATACATTTAAATTTGAAAAATGACTATCTTTTAGTTGGGCTTGTACCATTTTACACATGTCGAGTGTTTATATTTATCATTAAAATATATAACAATAACAACTAAAGAATTCTATTAACCCGTTTTGTCACAGCCAAATTTCGACTCTTTCCCACATTTTCAAAGTCCTTTTCATCAAATATGGATTCTTCCTTTTTCGGTTTCGGCTTGAATTTGTAAAAAGTGGATTTGAGATCACGGCGCTCTTTGCGCAATTTCTTCCTGAGTATAGCGTCTTCGTGTCGATGTTTGGAAATTTCGGCCAAGACTTCGTTATTCAACGGAATCTCTTCGACAGATTTCCGACTTTTGAGATTAGATTGAAAAGAAGATTTGGCAGATTTCAAATCACGATATTGTTCAACCAATGAATATCCCTAAAATTTGCATATTAATCAAGTGAACAAGTTATCTGGATCAAACATGCACAAGCTTTCGTTTACGAAAGACGTAGTAGTATTCGGCAAAAAATTGAAAAATATGTAGTATTGGGCAAAAAATTTAAAAATATGTAGTATTTGGCCGCCGCTTCGCTGCGGCCAATACGAATTTTGCGTTATGTTGACCAAAAAAAGGTCGCCAAATCGAAAAAATATGTAGTATTGAAAATTTTGACGAAAGACCTTGTGCATGTGTGATCTGGATTGATTGCAATGACATTTTTCGAACAGGCGAAACAGATTTTTTTTTTAAAAACACCAATTTTTAACCTAAAAACAAACAGAAATTTTCAACGAAAATTTTGTTGAAATCTTTGAGTTAACCAGCGAAAATTTTTTTTGAAAAATGCTTTTTTATATGCTGAAAATGAATAATTTTTGGTTTAAAAAATGTCAAATTCGACGATATTTCGTTGAAAATTTTAACAATTTTGGTGAACAATCTTAGTTAAAGAAAAAAATCAGCGCTACAGGCGAAAATTTTTTGAGAAATGCTTGTGTTTTAAACCAAAAATGCTCAGAAAATGACGATTTTTACCAAAAAATGGTGAATTTTGTAGAAAAAATTGAAATTTTTCGTCATTTTTAGTGAAAAATCATAATGGAGTACGATTATTTTTTTTAATTTTAGGCAAAAACATAAGAGGAACAATTAGGATAATTTTTTTCATTTTTTTAACGACAGAGCGCAATTTCCGGATTAGTTTTCGCTTCAAAAACATAATTTTTTCCTGAATCAGGGAAGCATTTGCAGGGTTCGGGAATGTGCGCAATCGATTCCTTACATAAAATTACCCCCTGAGGTCATTTTGAGAAAATTTCTAAAAATAAAATTTTCCGATTTTAGATCACGTTCAATGGGGTATAAGAGACGAAGTAGCTCCCAACAATGTCATTGCAAACATTCGGCTAACGTAAAGTCTTTCGACTCCATACTTGCTTGGCCAATTTCTGGCTAAACACATCAGATACATCTCCTTTAGAAGTTGACGGCTTAGATTTCCTCTTTATAACTTCACCCTTTTCCAAATCAAAGTCGAATCTGGTGTCCAAATTCTTGACCATTTCACGTTCCTGAGAAATCAAAGATTTTTTTAACTTTCTCTTTTTCTGCTTCTCTGATTTTTGATGGAGTCCATCCTCTAAAATGTAGCTCGAATTTGCATAAATTTCGAAAGAGATGTACCTTCGTTCAATAAGCGAAGTTGCTCATTCAAGACTTTTAGTGACATTTTGCTAAAAATGAAGAACTTTCAACTCGACGTGCAAACATATAAATTTCCAAATCCAGATAAAAGCGACAAAAGGTATCATATAGGGTTCTCAGATTTTGAAATTCAATTAAACGAGTTCAAGTTGGACCGTCAAAGTAACAAATTTTCAAATACAGGGCATTAAAAAAAACCGCCATTTGGTCATTTTTTCAAAAAAATTTTCTCCAAAATGACTCATTAGGGGTATTTTTATGCGAGAAATCGATTTCTCGCATCAAAAACCTTGAAAACACCTCCCAGACCATGAAAATATACGATTTTCGTATTTTTCAGTTGGAATTCCTGCTTGAAAATTGGATATCTCATGACATGAGAAGCGTTTTCAAGGGTTTTCGATGCGCGCAATCGATTTCTCGCATAAAAATATCTCTTAGTCATTTTGGAGAAAAAATTACCAACTTGAACTCGATTAATTATGCGGATTTGAAAATCTGGGGACTCTGATATCATCTGAAAAGCACTTGATCAGTAAAAACCAACGTCTCTATATATGAAAATAACTTTATTTAAATATAAAACAACAAAAACGATTTTTTCAAATATTTTATCTCAATTTATTGCCCAACTTATGCAGCGTTCGAGTTCGGGCCACGGCGACGACCGGGTCCAGAAACGGCAACATTCACGAAACGACGATTGTACTGAAGACGGCGAAAAGCACGACCTCGCTTCTTCTTTCTCTTCTCCTGTTTCTCTACTTTTGGCGTTTGAGCACGGACTTTACCAGCACGAGCAAGAGAACCGTGAACTTTACCTAAAATAAAAATTCTTTAAAAATACGAAATTCACTGGTATCAGACATATTCAATCGTGGCTCTTAGGCCATTTTCACTAATCCAAAAACCTCTAACATTTTTACAGGAAGAGCCAAAAAACCAAAATTTTGCGTTTTTTTAGCGAAAAATTTATAAAAAGAAAAACTCGTCAAAAATCGAAAAATATTTTCATGCAATTTTTTCGCCCAAAAACGCAAAAATACAGTTTTTTGGCTCACCCTGTAGTAATGCGTCAAAATCGAAATTTCGGATTACTATGCCCAAATTTCGATTTTTCCGATTTCGAAAGATTGAAAAATTTTTGAAAATCATAATAGGCCCCTATATGGGCCCATTATGATTTTTCACCAACAATTTTTCATTGTTTTCACTAAAAACGTTCAAAATTGTCAATTAAAATTCATCTCATTTTAAATCGCCAAAAATCGTCATTTTCAGCTTAAAAATGGCAATTTCATATGGAATTTTGATTTCGAAATTACGACCTCCAATCTCGAGCAATAAGAACATCATAATTACGATTTCAACTTTTTCGATTTCGACGCATCATTAGTTGAGTGGCCCTAGATTCAAAATCACTCACCTCCTCGCAAACGAAGAACCAAATGCAAAGTGCTTTCCTTTTGAATATTGTAATCCGAAAGAGTTCTTC
>JAQGBS010003437.1:0-11526 GCA_034698545.1 Acrobeloides obliquus
CACTACAAACTACATTTATATCGCATTCAAAGGAAACAATATTTGCATAAGGATTTTTCTCAACATATAAATTTTTTTCACAAAAAGTGATGCATTACAAGGTTGTTCGTTGTGATCTAATGAATTCAATGAGCTATCGCTCGACCTATAAAAATTTAAATTGACTGAGATATGGGCCTTAAAACGAAAAAATACATGTTAAAATCTTGTAAGGCCTGTAGAAAAAATTTTCTTCCCCATCAGCATCGGAAACCTGGCCCAAAAGACTCCATTTTTCATGAACTTTTAATCCACAATTGCCTTTTTTCTAGGACCGCGCAACCTATGTTGAGGGTCCCTTGTGAGTTTCATCCAATTCTCAGATATAGTGTTTCCGACCCCCGGTGACCCTTACAGAAACTGTGTCTTAAAACTTTTCTTACATTAAAATAAGATGGCTGAACCCCACTAGAAAATTCAATTAATGTTGCTGCATAACACCAAATATCACTAAGATATGATGTATTATTCCTATCCAGAAAGAAAATTTCGTCCGTTAATTATAATAAATGATAATTGTTACCTAGCTTGTACATCGATGTCTTCGTATTTACTAGCCCATGTAAATCCGCACAATTTAACTTCTCCACGATCGTTTAATAAGATATTATTTGAGTTAATATTGCGAAGTGCAAATCCTTGCTTATGTATTGTCAACAAAGCATTTAACACCACACAAGAAATATACCCTAAGATTCCTTCTGTTAAAGCGTGTTTAAAAGCTTCATAGCCAAAGTTATTTATAAATTGACTGTAAAATTCTCTCAGATTCATGTCCATTACTTCGAAGCATATGCCATAAGAAGAATAGAAAGACGTATTGTTTTCAATTGATCCCCAGCCATAAAATTGTGGGATAAATGGCTGCCCTGAAAATTCATGAAGAAATGTTATTTCATCAATCAGGAAATAGAAACTTTTCATAAATAAATTATATTTAAAATAGTTTTTTAGAATTATCCACTTATCAGCACTAGCGTGATAGCATATACGCATTTCACTTATCATGAGTACTTTTATTTGATTCGGATAAAGGAGTAGTCGGAATTTAAGCTCCGAATAAGACAAATTATATCTTCTATTATTTTCGCCAAAAATTAATGTATTTAATTTCCTAAAGTTTGCTTCAAATAAGATCTTATACTTTTCCTAAAATATTATATTAATCTCAGTAAAAGAGTAACTTCAACTTTATGGTGAGAGGGGGTCACGCTTCACAACATTTTCTTGATTCGGACAAAAAATTTCGTCATTCTTTTTTGTTTTTTTTTCTGTATTTAAACATTTTTCTATTTACAGTTTTCATTTTTATCTTTTTTAACACTCCTATGGCCGAGCATATTTTTTAATGCTTGAGGCGATATCTTGAAAGTTCAACTTCCCGCGGCACTAGGCAAACTGAGTATGTAATATGAAATTTGGACGCAAAAGAAACACATTTGAGCATTTGAAATGATGTGCAACCTTTAAAAAGGTCAATTTCGGCACATATGAATATTGGACGTTACAGAAACCGTATCAAAAAATACGCTCGGCCATCGGAGGGTTAAACCAATATTTTACCCTTGTCCTACCATCAACCCCTCCACGCGTTGGGACAGTTTCGGTTTTATTTTCAATATACTAATTTTTGGAGGGAAAATCAATTTTCATAAAAAATACAGGAGCTACTGCACTTTATGGGGGGGGGGAATGAACGTGGTTCGGGGTCGAAAAATTTTTTTCTCGAAAATGACCCCCTAGTGGTAAAATTTTACGGGGAGCTCGAAAAAAATATTTTCGAAGCCTAAAAACGCTTGAAAGAAATCTGGAAAGGTGGAATAAATAGATCGATTGGGAAGAAAAGCGTTGAAAAAGACATATTTCGCAACTTTTTGACCAAGTGTATAGTACCAAGATCATGTAGAAATCCGGGTCAGGCAAGAGTTTTTAGGCTTCGAAAATATTTTTTTCGAACCTCCCCCCGTAAAATTTTACCACTAGGGGGTCATTTTTGAGAAAAAAATTTTTCGACCCCAAACCACGTTCATTCCCCCCATAAAGTGCAGTAGCTCCAAAATACATTAAAACGAAAACATGAAATCATGTTTTTGTTTCAATAACTCAAAATAATTATCAAATGAATAATTTTCGTGTTATTTCATTTGTCTCATAGAGTTATAAAAAAATGCTGCAGTCGGTGTATTTTTAAATAAAGACAAAAATGGTTTTTGTGGGAATTCAAACTTTTAATTGCTGCGCAACATCTTTAAAGTACAATCTTTTTGTCCTACTGTAAGTTTCATAATTTAAAATACTAACGTCATAGCCTCCAACAATCTTCTTTATTGAAAACTCATAACGTCTACATCTCTCTTGAGCCTTTTTATAATAAGATGTATTTTGAAGTTCATCGATAGTAGCGCGTTCATCTACTCTCTTCAAGCAACAACTAATTAATTTCAATACATCGGCATAAATTTTTGTATAGTCACGAATACATTGAAACTCTTCATCCATTTTTTGCATATGACCTTGTAAAAGTGTTTCTGGATCAATGTTTTCAATAAATCGCATCAAGGTAATCGGATCTGGGTTCAGTCCTAACAATTTTTCATATGGGTGAAATCCACATATAAATTCCAATAGCGTCATACCTAGGCCCCAGATATCATATTTTGGATCTTTTACTTCAGTACTCCGTACTTTTTCTGGTGACCAATAAAGTAGTGTACCTTGATAATTTCCTGTAATGGTTGCATCTATTACACGGGATTCACTAAAATCTCCGACTTTGATTTTACCACTTTTATTAAACAATATATTCCCCGGCTTAATATCTCGGTGTATAATGTCTTTCCTATGACAATATTCTAAACCGTCAATTATTGGAACAACTATATGTTGTAACATGTATGATGGACAATCTAGATCGATTTTAAGAAATAGCTTTTTTAGATCACTAAGGTTCATGTCCATCAATTCAATGCATAACAAAGCATAGTCTCGATCAAAACAGAGCCCATAAAATTCAACAATGTCGTTGGAATGTTTTAACTGGCTTAAAATCTTGGCTTCCTTCAACAATTTATCCTCGTATTTATTTTTATCATTCCTTCCATGCTTTCCTTTCCACTTGTTCTTTGTCTTCTGTATTAGAAATCGTTTAACAGCCATATCTAACCCTTCTATCTCCAGCTGTTCTAACCCAGCTGGTTTGTAACGATACTTTCTTACTTCAAACTGCGAAGCGCCTAATAGAGTATTTGTATCGACTAGATCATCTGTATTAAATGGCAGAATTAAGCCAGAAATAAAGAATTTATTAATGAAGTCGTTATCCAAATCGGATGAGTTTTGAGGAAAATCGGAATCCGACATTTTAATTTGATTAATTTAACTTTATAACAAAAAGAAAATTTTTGAAAGACGATAGAGAATTTCCTTATCACTCAAAATTTCATAAGCAATCGATATTGCTTATTATTATTAAACAATCCACTAAGAAAAACTTTAGGTACCACAAAAGTTTTCTTGCAAGATTGTCTATAATTCCTTTTTTAAATGTACAAAATGTGCAAATTTTCAACAAAAATCATTCGCAAAACAATTGTCAAAACAATGACATTCAAATGGTATTTTTGGCAACAAAAAATAGTTTTTTTAGCAAAAAATTTTTTTGACTATTTTTGGATGAAAATTTCATTTTTATTCAAAAAATTGGACATTTTTTTATTTTTATCTTAAAAATTTTTTTCAACATTTACAGAAAAGGAATAGGGGCACTATTGTATTCGTTATTGTAAAAATTTGGATTTTTTGGTACAATAGTGATATGATATCTTTTAAAAAAAATACAAAAAATGAATGTTTAGCCAAAAATATTTTGTTATGGTGAAAATATCATTTTTTGCACTTTTTGTCAAAAAATTTTTTCGAAAGGCTTAGCAGGGCTTAGGCCTAGGGATTCCCCGCAAAATTTTACCTATATGCATGTCAAATTTTGATCGATTTATTACATTTTTACGAAATACACGATTTTGGTATATAAATGGTTCCCCCACCCTTTAAAGGAAACTTTTGTCTTTCGGCCCCCCCCCCGCCAGGGGGAGGGGGGATTCATAAATTTGTAATTTAACCCATAAATACCCGTTGACCTCACGTCTGGCATTCAAAGACCATATCTCTGAAAGTATGAAAGATTTTTTGATTAGACGACATGAAACTTCATAAGGCCATATCTTGGAATCTATTGCGAATTTTTCAAAACGGTTTTTGCATGTATTAGAGGAGGCTCTCGGCCATTTTGTTAAAAAACGCGAGTTGCAAATCATCAATTGTAAAAAGAAAGTTAGCAAAAAAAGATTTTTTGACCGACATAAAAAGTTAGAGCAAAAAACCCGCGTCAAAAATATTATGCTTTCTGGTGACGATTAATTTTTGGATGAAAAATCATTGAAATATCACATTTTTGCTTCGAACAGCGACTTTTTACCAATTACGATTCAACATCATCTTCGGAGCTTATCTCGGCAAGGAAAAATGATTTTTTGAAGCGGATTTTTTCTGTATATGGTTTAAAATAATGGAAAATACGATTTTTTTATGTTTTGGATGTGTAAAGCTAATCGAAAATATGGTTTCAGAAAACACATGAACGTCCCTAAATTTGAACGCCCACCCAAGGATCTGCCCAACGTAGTTCAACTTGCAAGATCGGACAAAATGGAGCGCACCCAGTACGGTATGCTTCCGATAACCCCTCCCCCTTGATAGCAATTTTCTGCATGTCAATATTATTAAAGTAATACTTCGACAAGAAAAACTTTTCCTTTTCATCCCATCTATGATGGATTCATCATCAAACTGACAAAATGTAAAATCAACATTCTCAAATGTGCGAATTTATGTGAAATTCAATGTTGGCGGAACAAATATTTGATAATCATAATCATGAAGAAATTTTTGAGCAACTCAAAACACAAGCAATTTTAGGGCGTTCCTCTCTTATTTCCGTTTTTTAATGATACTTTGTACGAGTTTATGTAATATAACGATATATAAGCTGCTTTCTATATAGACCATAAAAGCTTATCAACGTTAAAGATACAGTGCACGTTCGATAAAATTTTTGTTGCAATGTTTTCGTTTCAATACACAGAAAAATTCAAATTTTTCAAAGAAATTTGCGGAAAATTAATTTTCTTTGCACATTTTCTATTTGTTTTACATTTTGTTGTTGTTTTTCACTGATTTCTCGTTTTTTTGTAGTATTTGAAGAAAAAGAAGGAACATTGTGTATATTTTGTGAAAGAAAATATGCAAAAACTACTTTTTTCCTCGAATCTACAACTTTTATCAATTTTTTAGAAAAGAAAATTGATAAAACAATCCTGTATAATAAGATTTTATAATTGAATTGAAAATCTGGCTGCTGGATAGGCAAAGAACCGCTTTTTACATAAATATAATTTTCCCGTTTTTCAATAATATCTTCAATATGAAAATGCTTTGCACAGAGGTATAAATGTGCCGCATTTGAATATCTTAGACCGAGGCAGTCTAGCCATAGCTTTCTTATATCATAGTTCTCGGGCACCCTAACTGGATCATAGGTCATAATCTTACAATATCACGTGTGCCGTTTAATACTCATCTATATAAATTGAGATCTTAAAACCTAGATTTAAAGGTACTGTGCACGCACGAACAAGTTAGGGGAAGATTTTTCGTTTCAATAATGTAAACTATATTGCAGATCAGGCAAAGAAAAACCATATAAAAAAGCAGGACTCGAACCCGGAACTCCTGGCTGCCGTCCAAGTACACTACTATTGTGCTACCGAGAAGCACAATTGTAGGTACGGTAGCACAATGGTAGCGCACTTGGACGGTAGCTAGGAGGTCCGGGTTCGAGTCCCGGTCGGATCCGAAAACTTTTGCCCAATTTCATCTAATCCTAAAATAGCAACTTTTTGACTCTATGCAAAAAGAAATGATTAGTTAAAAAAATGGTCATTTTTTGTAAACTTTGAGTCAATTTTTCTCCATAAATTTACATCCGTTTCACGAGATTTTTGGTACTCTAACTTTTTTCGATGTGGGGAATCCTAATCTGTCATTAGATTACAAAAATTCCTTACATGTAAATTTACGTAAATTATGCAAAATCAAATTGAATCAGATGGGAAAAAAACTTTGTTTCTGTTAAAAACTGGATTTTCTGATAAAAGTGGTTCCCCCTTTAAAGATACCATATATCGAAAAGAATATCTGTACATAAAAACAGATACTAGATGTTTATCTCAAATTTCCGATAAGCTCAAAAACAAAATTTCTTTGAAAAATTTGAATTTTTCTGTGTTTTGAATTGAAAACATTGCAACCAAAATTTTATCGAACGTACGCTGTACCTTTAATGCGTGTCAGAATTAATTTATGATTACTCTAGATCTTTTTTGTCGTACGATTTCCTTCGTTTCTGTTGTAAGTGATACCCAAAATTTCAGGTAATTTTCGAAAAAGTGATAAAAAATGGCTACCGCCACTGATACTCGGATTTGTAATTTTCGAAATTATTGTCGAATACCAAGTTGCAAATTTGTTCACCCGGAAGCCCCTTGTGACAACCTACAATTATGTACCTATGGAGAAAGATTTCGTTTTATTCATCCACCGTGTCAAGATATGAGTTGCATTGGGTTGAATTGCAAATTTACCCATATACATCGAGACCCAAAACTTCAACAGTAAGATTTTATAGAAAATATCTGGGAACCGAGCGCTATAAAGTTATTCGTTTACAACGGCGCTAGGTCTACTACTTCGCTTCCGATAGCGACCTTCGGACGCATTTTTGATGCCACGGCAATCGGCCTATGGCCTCGCTTTCGATGGTTTTTTTATGAAAAAAGTATTATTGCCATCGTGTTTCTCGCATAAAAACTCTATGTAAACAATTTCATCAATTTCGAATGATGCAAAAAGGAATTGCTCTAAGCAGAATCGAACCAGGGCTTGCAAATTGACAATTATACATCTTACCACTTTACCGCAGTACTTTCAAAATTTTTAATTTAGCTTGGAAACAGGCTATAGTGGTGAGAGCGCCTTCAAATCGGTTAAACATCGCCAGTTCGATCCTCACCCCTTCACTGACTTTTTTGCCTCTTTTGCGTTTTTAGCTGAAAAAAACCAAAATATTTTTTCCGATGATTAGAAAAAATTTTGGAGCTACTTCGGCCGGGGAGATCCAGTCAACATGCTCTCAAAACTTATGTTAAAAATTCAAAAATTTTGGTTGAAAATGCGCTTTCAACTAGGGATAATTTTACATGAGAAACACGATTCTGATGTTATTTTTACGCCAAATGCTTTAGAGATTGTGAAAATGAGTGTTTTTTAAAGATGAAATTTTGATCAACTTTTGTATTTTACATGTATATAGCTAAAATGGTTATTTTTTTCACAATTTCTGAAGCATTTGGCGTGAATATAACATCAGAATCGAGTTTCTCATGTAAAATTACCCCCCGAAAGCGCATTTTCGAACAAAATTTTTAATATTAGTTTTGAGACCATGTTGACTGGGTCTCGCCAGCCGAATTAGCTCCAAAATTTTTCTTTCGCTAATTTCGTTTTTCCATCATCCTCTACTACTCTGTAAATTTTTGCCTAGTTTGAATGAGCTATTTTGGAGATCACTGTTACATATGTACATTTCTTGCTTTATATCAAAAGATTTTCAAAAATTAATTTTTAGAACTGTTGGGGTGAATAACATTAGTAAAGCGATGAGTACAACTAATATCTCAGCTCCAAATCCTCAACGAAAAAAGTTGACGGTAGAGATGCATGACCAACTTAAAAAGATGAAGGTTAGTAAAATCTAATATTTAGATCCAATAATTTTAGGACAGTATTAGTCGTACCGACTTTACCATGCATAACAACATTGATGATCTTTTAAAACTTCTTGCAAAACTTGAAGAAAAAATCTTAAAAGATCATGGAAAAATAGCGACATTAAGAAAAGAAAATGATAAACTCAAAACAGAAAATCAAGAATGGGAAACACTTACCAAAGATGTTTTGGAAAACGTGGATAGATCTAAATTACCGGTAGTAGAAAATTTTATTATTATTTAAAGGGCTAGACCACGTTACCTGGTACTCAAGGTTACACTAGTCAAAATGAGTTGCTTTAATGTTTTTTTGCATCGAAAAGCACGAAAATGACAATGAAAAAATTCAAAAAATTTTTCTTCGGGTCTAAAAAATGAATGCAAAATAGGTCCAAAAATTGATTTTTTGATATTTTTATTATAAAAAACGCGTAAAAAAATATTTCTTAATCAGAAATTGATTGGTATTACCGTTTTTTAATATGACCAATAATTTCTGATCATTTGTAGCCAATTTGAAAATTTTTTGGAAAATCGATTTTTTGACAAAAAATCAGCTTGATCCCATTTTATGATTTTTCAAAAAATCGATTTTTCCAAATTTGCTTTAAAATGATCAAGAATTGTTCACCATAGTTAAAAACGGTAATATCGATCGCTTCAAAAAAAACATAAGGGGGGAAAAGGTAAAAAATTTTTTTAAAAAGGTTCCCCCCCCCCCCCATTCATGGCTACGCCACTGGTTTCACAGAAAAATTTGAACTGTCTCTTTTTGGGACAGTCTTACATATGCTCAAATTTCTTCTCCTTAATAAGTTCGACAGGCAGACTAAAAAGCGATGTTATTTTTTGCAGTATGAGCAATGAGGAAAAGAGACGAAGAAATTATATCGTTTTCTAGCCTGTCTGTCGAACTTATCAATGAGAAAAAATTTGATGAGCATATAAGGGATACTGTCGCAAAAAGAAACAGTTGTCCAAATTTTTCTGTGTATTGAAACGAAGCATTAAAACCAAAATTTTATCGAACGTATTGAATCGATACTAGTTCCTTTTCTTTTTTTCATGAAAATTAGCTAAAAAGGGTGGCCTACCCAAGTTCCTAACAGAATTACAGCTGTGAAGTTTGTTAGGGCTCCTGCTAGTCAACAACTAGCAGGAGCCCTAACAAGGTTTTTCAGTAAAAACAACAAAATGAGCTACCTTTTACACACAAAAATTTGGTGTTAATAGCCGCAGGCAAAAAATTTTTTGAAAAACGCTTTTTTCAAGCTGAAAATGCTTAGAAAATTAAGATTTTTGTTGAAAAATAGAAATTTTTGGACGTTTTTGATAGGAAAATAGCACATTTTTTATGAAAAAATCATGTTGTGGATTACTTTGATAAAAACTAGACAAATTTGGACTAAAATGGCAAGGAAGTATGCCCTGGCACCTCAAAGATACCTGATAAGTCCGGTTTTGTGGATAACGTATGAATCGTACCACTTCGCCCAGAACCGGTACGGGCACCATTGGCCGGATCCAGGATAGTCAGAGGCGGTTCTACTTGCATTCACATGGAAATCATAGTGCTCTTTAGAAATCTTCTCCTCATAGTAATTCTAATCTTGCTAAAAATGTCGAGTTGCAGATGGGGATGGGCGAAAAGAAGCGACGAAGAAAAGAAGAAAAAAGTCAATCAAAAACTTTGTCAAGATGGCAAATTTCTTCTCCCAAATGGCCGCAAAATGCACCCCCTTTAAAATGAGCATACAAATAGAATTATGCGAAATTCGCATAAAATACACTCATTTTGATTGTGTTTGACGTTGTCGACTATTACGTATTTTGTGGCGGCCCTCGTGGTCAAAATTTGACCCTCAAGGAATAAAGTTATGGACATTTTTTGGTCATTTTATGTGTCAAGTTGAAAGGTACTGGTGCCAAAATTTTGCCGATGCCTTCATCCCCTCCCAATTTTGTAGCTAAACGACATACCGTAAAACATATCCGTTTCGGTTTTAGCCCACGTAATACGATTAAATGGGCGCTTGCGAAAACTACTTGAAGTCAAGAGTTTTTTTAAGTCTTCAAATCTAATTTCGTGTGCGATTTTTAAAGCCTTTTCCTAAAAAGCGGTCGATTAAAATAAACGAAATATAAATTCCTACCTGTAATTCACCGGAAATTGGGGTATTTCGGCTTCTCAATTCCAATTCAATAGTTTGTTCCAGGTTTTGGTTTGTCGCCTTTATCAAACAAACTCGCTTGCCATCGGCTTCCACAACAGGTTCAAAACGACATGCGGAACTTCCACAACGCAAAAACCCTTATTTTTTATAAGGATATGCGTTGTCGAAGTTCGGTCGTGGAAGTTCACCATGTCGTTTTAGGGATGCACCTTTTTTTAGAAATGCACAGTCTCGATTTTTTCATTTTTTAAAAGGCTTTTTATTTGCAAAACATGACTAATAAAATTTTTTATAAAATAAAGCGAATCTGGTCTACCAATAGGTAAAAAAAGATAGGTCCAAATAATTTAAGTCGAGCCTGATGTGTAAAATTCTCCGTATGGCGGCATTTTCTGGTCCGTCCAAAGTTAAAATAAAGTCGACAATTAAATGAGTTTATGCCAATTTTTTAGCCATTTACTAGATTAATAATATATGGCCCAGTGGCGTAGCCAGGTGGTTCACCCCCCCCCATTCCTGGAAAAATGAAAACATTCCCCTTTAATCCCCCTTTATGTTTTTCTCCAAATGTTTAAAAAAATTTTTCAAAAATCATAATGGTCCCCCATTATGATTTTTCAATAAAAATAATCCAAATTTCCTATTTTATCACCAAAAATGTCCAAATTTTTCTATTTTCTTCTACAAAAATTGTAATTAACTTTCAGCTAAAACCTAGAAAAAAAACTAAAATTTTAATTTTTCGAGGAATGGAGGGAACCACCCCAGGTTCTCTCCCCCCCCCCCCTCTAGGGAGAGAAACTCGGAGTAGTTCCCCCATTCATGGAAACCACCTCGGGTCCCCCTAGAGGGGGAGAGGAACCCGGTTGGTTTCCACGATTCCTAGAAAAATTAAAATTATTTCCTAATGGTCTCCCTTTATTTTTTTCCCCAAATTTGAAAAAAATTTCAAAAATCATAATGGTCCCACATTATGATTTTTTTACCAAAAATGACAAAAATTTCCTATTTTTTCACCAAAAAGGTCCTAAATTTTTCATTTTTTCTACAAAAATTGTAGTTTTCTGAGCATTTTCAGCTTAAAAACAAGCGTTTATCAAAAAAATTTCGCCTGCGGCGCTGGTTTTTGTTAACTCAAAGATTTCATCAAAATTTTTGTCGAAAATTTCTGAGCGTTTTCAGGTTAAAAATAGGTGTTTTTAACAAAAAAAAAACTTTGAATTTTTTTAGAAAAATCGAAATATGTAACAAGATTTTGAAACATGTTTTTATGACTTAAAACTACACCTGTTAAGCTGGCAATTGCCATTATTTGCCAGGAAATATTTGTAATGGCTTTTTGCTTTGGCAAATAAAAAAATCACTTTGATAAGTTTACTAAGTTTTTTCTCTTTGATAAGTTCGACAGAAAAGCCAGACACGAGAAATTT
>JAQGBS010003438.1:0-11522 GCA_034698545.1 Acrobeloides obliquus
CTAGCTATATATCTAGGAAGAAATGGATATGTACAAATTTTATCTCAGTACTACGATGCAATTTTTTCATCAAGACATTATTTTGTTGATCTAATTTGTTTATCACCTCCATGGTTTCTTCTTTTATCCAGCACTGATGTGAGGAGGCATATTTTATTCTGGAAAAAGAATAACAATAACACTTTATTTGTAACAACAGTAAAATCCTTAACTCGTACTACTTAAAAAATTCTTCCTCTCTTCGGTCCTATGGGAGATGGGTTATCTGAACGCCCCGACGGCAAGCAGCGTTAGGATTTAATTTCGGGGGGGGGGGGGGCATATATGCACAGTAGGGGGTGGGACCTAAGGGCGTAGATATGGGGGGAGGGATCTATCTAGTATCATGTTGTTTTAATAAATATAATGATGGGATAATCGATTGAGCCTTTGGGATACGGAAATGTGTTTAAACTCTATTTTTAGCAAATTTTTGAAATGGGGGAGCAGGTTATTGAACAATCTGTATTAATAGCGCGAGTTTTGAATGCATTTATTGTGAAATTGTATTGTATTTAAGTTTGTACTGTTTTTATTTGGAAATAAAATTTTCATAAAAGAACGCCTCCACTGTTTATATTTGTTTATAGGGGTCATCCAGATATTATGTAATCAACTTTTTAGTGGTTTACCCCCCCCCCCCCCAACGTAATCATCCAAAATGCACTAACGTAATAAATGGAAAAAATTGTTACTTTAACAATCTTATTTTATTTTTGGGCCTATGGAGGTATTGATTTTTATTGAAAAAGATGGGTAATTTTAATTTTTCGTGCGAGACCTTATCGATCTAGTTTTTGGTCTTAACTCAAGGATTTCAACAAAATTTTCATCGAAAATCGTAATTTACGGCATTTTTAGTTTAAAAAAAGAGTGATTTTCAATTTTTTTTAAATTATATAAAAGAGATGAAGTTGATTTTTGAAAATTTTTTGAACACCCCATGTTATCAAATAATGAATTTCTGTAAAAATAATATCATAAAAAACGTCGAAGGTGTTTGAATAAAAATGTTTGAGTTAAAGGAACTTGTTCCAGGAGTTGTGACAATGGTTGTAGTAATTGGATTGCTAGCGCTTATGGTAGTTTTATTCAATCTTGTTGACATCATAGATGTCGCGCTGGTTTTTGTCGTAGTAGTGTCAACAGAACTTGTTGTTGTGTTTTCTGCCAACATGGTATTTATTTTACTGGAATCGGTTTTGTAAGTCATCGTAGAGGTGACAGAAGAATACTTATTTGCTGTTGTGGAGGTGATCTAAAATTATTTTGACGATACTGGAAAATAAATTTGATATTTTACATTTTCTGAAATGCATTTATAAGTTTGAATAACAACCCCATGTACGAAGGTCATGTTAACACCAAGTAAATCTCTCTAAATGTTTCAAAAATAAAATCGAAAAAATTTGTTGTTTACTTCACAGCTATAACCTAAAGGTGCGGCATATTTGCAACCACTTGTCATAATTTTATTTATAAAAGATTTGCATCCGCGAACATTGCAAAAGTAAGCACCTTTCATTTCTAAAAATTTGATATTTCTAATCTATCTATTCAAAAAATTTTACAGCTTTACAAGGAATCGACCACTCTTTATGAGAGACCTAAAGGATTTCAAATTTTTTAGGCATAAGGACTCATGGAACCCCCGGATTAAATGAATCCAAGACCTCTAGTTCCTATCAAAGTAATAGTTGCGAAGGCAAACTGTTCGAATTTAGTCTTCTTTTCTTTGGTAGAGGCTAAACGTCGGCAGTCAGAATTAACTAGGGTATGATATGATTCGATCGACTGTACACTATGCATAAGGTTCCTTGGATTCTGGGTCCCCCGGATCCTGGGGCTTGTTTTAGGACTCAGGCACCATGACCCAATTAAAGTCTAGGATCTAATAGGATCCTGAAAATCAAGGCCCAAAATTTTCTCCGGTTCTGGATCCCGAACCCAATTTCTGTCTCTGAATAAATCCTTTGTCACTTTTTCTACACTATTTACCGTCAGTTCCATAAACATCGTTACTAATTTCAACACAATATTTATCTGATGCCAAACATTCAAAAGTGTGTGGTTGACTTTCATCTGGAGTGGAAAAAGCGACAGCACCATCTGGTCCACCAAATTCTAACCAATTATAATAACTTTCACATGAATAGGAAAAATTCGACGGCGTAACGTTGGTTTGATTCGCACAAAATCCACAAGTTTTAGCACATTCTTGTAGCATTATGAAACTTTATTGCAATTATGACTTGTTAATAAAATTCAAAGTCTTACCCATAGACAGAATCGTTGCAAAGATTAATATTCTCATTGCAATTAACACTTAAATCTATACAAGAAGGATAGTCCGATTGCAAGATTTTTGAATCAACAACAAATATGTTTAAAAGAAATAGAAAAAGGAGTTTCATCCTTAAATGTGCAGAGTAACCCACGGTTGATCGTCGCTCTTATGTCCGTCCATAAATTTCGTTCTCAAAAATCGTGAATTTTTTTACCTCCCCCTCTTTTAACTAATTTTTCTTAATAAAGCCTTCATTTTTAAGTAGGTTTAACCTTTCGGCGTGGCTACGCTTGAGGCTTTTTATTCGAGAACTTCTTTGTAGAGGGCTAAACAGGGGGAGGGGATATAGAATATGGATCGGAAGGCCGACAAATTGAGGATTAATAGTCGAAAAGTAGGTTGCTTAGAGCAACATATTTATATTTGGAAAAAAAGAATATTTTTTAAATTTGTCAATCTTTTTTTCGTCGCCAACTTTTCGACCCCATCGAGAGGGGACCAAATGAGGGTTGTGGGTTTTTTTGAAAATTCCGCCTGGGATGCTGCCCATGTATGATAAGGAGATTCGCTTACCGAAAATTTTACTGCAGGCGTAGCTGAGAAAAGTTGTGTATTTAAAAAAAAAGAATTTTCTAAAGCCTTTAAAATTACCGAGATATATAAATCAGAAACGGCGTATCAACCGTAGACCACCTTGTATTAATTAAAATTTTTCACAAAATGAATGATTCGACCAGCCTGTGATTTTATGCATAAAGTATTGACATAATTGAAATTAATGTATAGTAATAACGTGTTATAAGATGAAGGTGACTAGGCGTTGATATGGTGGATTAAAAAGCATTTACTCGTCATTTCAAATTTTTTTCGTGAATAGCTGGATTAAATCAAACTATGATATAGTTATGGATGATTCACACGAATGTTTGGAATTTGATTTTTGTATGTATTTTGGAATGATTTTTTGTTTAACTTAATAATAATAAAACATCTTTTTAAGCGCTTTTTAGGCATTTTTGAGCTCAACAACTAAGTTGTTTAGCCGATCTACACGATTTTTGGACAAGTTTTTCAACATTTTTTAATTTTCATCAAAATAATCCTATAGGGAGTATTCTATACGAGAAACCAATTTCAAGCAGTACCGGACCTTGAAAATTCTTTCCTGATCATGTATTAGCATACTTTCGCTTTAATAATCACACCTCTTCCCTGAATCAGGAAAGCATTTTCAAGGAGTGTTTTTCACAATTTCTGATCGTTTTTGAGGGAATATGTTAACGCCTTAAAAATCTACCATTTTTGATCTGAACCTAGACCCAAAAATAAATTTTTTCAAAATTGGTCTAACATGATCAGAAATTGTTGGCCATAGCCCAAAACGGTGAAACAACTCATTTTTTGGCAAAAAGAAATAAGTTAACATAGGTTTTGGCATCTTGCTACGCTAAAAATATCGAAAAATCACCATTTTTCAAGAATAAATTAGCTTTAACTCAAAAAAATTCCTGTGCTAACATATTAAACCCATTATACCAAAATTTTCTTGAAAATCTGGGCTACAAAATGTGATAAATATATTTGCTGAAACCTCTCGTAACCGGGTCAAAGATGCTTATCTTTGCCAAAAATTCGGATGAAAAATCGAGGCATGCTCAAAAATTGGAGTATAACTTTTATTGAAGCGAAAACTTGCTATAGATGTCTTTATGAAAATTGTAGAGCAGGTTCTCAGCTTTCAGATGAGTGGTCAACAAACTCTCAATTTAATTCCTACGAGGAGTTATGAGTCTAACAAGAAAAATGACGGTTTCAATAATAGAGGTTTAGTAATTTGAATTTTGATTATATAAAACACGTTTTAAAATATTTTTTTTCTTTGTGTGCATCTGAAAGAGTCGGATTCAAAAACGGACTTCAGATTCGTGTTCAGCGACCTCGAAAACGGTAGGATATGTCAAATTCGAGAAAATTTCAACAACTTTTTCACTGTGCTCTTCCCATGTTTGAGCTTTCAAGATATCGCCTCTTAATACTTTCACCTTTTACAACAAAACTTTGAAACATAAAACTAGAGTTATGAATTGCTTCCACTTGTTTAAATCCTTCACTTTTTTCCCAACCCTTCTCCGGAACAGTTTGTAAAAAATTGAACCAGTCTTCTATCAGCATAAGATAAAGACAAACCTTTTTGTTCCTCTTGTCCACAACCATCCTATTTCTTGTTTATTTTACGGAGGAATGAATATACTTTTCGCATATTTATCTTTGGTTCTGTAATTCCGAACAGGTTAATGAATAGTGAAAGAAAGTGTTCGGGATGGATTTTCTCGGACACTGCTGTTCATACACAAGAGATGCTTATATAAGCCTCCGAGAGTCGTCAAACTGTAAGCCAGAATTAGTAGCATTTTGACAAAAGCAGTTTACTGATCCCTTTTTTGCAATCAACTTGTTCTTCTTTTATTTAGTTAAGTTACAATGGAAAAATTTGTTATTTTAACAATCTCATTTTTATTTTGGGCCTATGGAGGTATTAATTTTTGTTGAACAAGGTGTATAATTTTAATTTTTCGTAGGAGGCCTCCTCGATCTAGCGCTCGAGCCCATTTTTAGATAGCGCAAAGCACGTCACTTCTCCAAAATCGATTTGGAGAGGTTTGTACAGATAATCTTAAAAATGTTTATAAAAGATACACACAGCTCATTTACTATTTTTATGCTACAAAATGTTCATGCTTACTACAATAAGTTTATTTTGCTTCGAAAAATTTATCAAGCTATAAAGTGTCCATAATTTGCGATGCGACTTTAAAGCACACTACAAAAAATTTATTCGCTTCACACGTGGGCGGCGGGGTGTCATGGTCTATCGTGAAGTCAGGGCAGGGTTGTGGACTTGTGCCGAGGAGTTGAGAGGGTTGTGCTGAAGGGTGGGAGGAGTAAGAGAACAGGTTGTGCCAAGGGAGGGGGACGAGATTTATGCCGGTGGAGGAAACGACAAGAATTGATGCACTTTAAGAAATTTTTAAAGTGCTCTCGTGATTAAATTCTTATTATGTCTTCTACTGTTTTGGTTTGTCGCGACCAGGCCCGTACGCGCATTGAGGCCCGGGTCCCCCTAAACCCGACCGATGGCTGAAAAAACATAAGGGTCCCTCTTAAGCTTTTTGGTCTGCTCTCTCGCGAGAGGGTTGTGCTTTTTTTAAATTTACGACGTCCACGCACCCATGTGTGATACACACTATAAAATTTTACATTCATTACAAAGCGATCAACTAGGCTAGAAAACTTTCATTCCCTTCCAGAATCTACTCCAGTTTTTAGAATCTACCATAGTTTGTATGGATAAAAACACGGAAAAATTCAACTGCCACACAGTTGAGCACCTTTGCCGTGATCCTATGTATAAGACGCTAATGCTAGATCTTTGTCCAGCGACTTGTGGCTTTTGCCAAGTGACTACAGCAAAACCAGATGAAGAACTTGAAGAAAATAACGTTAGAGGGGCTCCTGAAAGTGAGTTTTAAATAAAAACGTATCAAAAGCAGTCATATTTAAACATGCGTGAGTTTAAATGCCAAAAAAAGCAATTGTTTAAGGCAATGGGTCCTCCAAGGAGTAAAAACCCGAACGTCAAGATTCAAAAAAAGGCTATGTATATGACGTATGGCATGTGATTCTTGTCAAACATGTGGCCCTACGTCATATAAATAGCCTTTTCTTGATTCGGGGAAGATTTTCAGATTTCGGAAATGTATAATTCAGATTTCTCGCATAAAATTATCCCTAGAGGGGTCAATTCCAGATATGAAAAAATTTCATGTTCAGTGGGATGCCTAATCGATACCGAACATTTTAGATGATTGCTTCGATCTTGATTTATACTGTACAAAACGATCACATTTATGTAATTCTCAACTATATAAAGCAATTATGGCAAAAGAATGTGCTTTAACATGTGGCTATTGTACTCCACCACCAGAAGAAGAATAAAGAAAAAATTACACTCCAACCAACAGTGATTTAAACATCTATAAGTACAAATTGTATTGAGTTGTTCGATAGATATTGTCGACCCAAAAAATACATCTAAATTCGACATTTTTCGCTCGCGTTTTCGTTGAAATTTTTTCAGTATTACGCAAAAATGCATGCTGAATACGATCCAATGAGTCTTTTTAAGCATAATGAAAATATGATTTACATTCAAAAAGACTGATTGGATTGTGTTCAACATGCATTTTTGCATAATACTGAAAAAATTTCAACGAAAATGAGCAAAAATGCCGGATTTAGATGTATTTTTTGAGCCGACAATACTTATTAAACAACCCAATAGATACTTTTACAAATAAATTTTTTCTTCCAATTAATTGAGAAAGTAATTTTGAAAATTTTGACTACTTGTTCTACCAAAACTAGCCATTCCCTTATTTGCTTAAGCTATCTTTACAGATAGCTTTGCTTATCTTCACGTTTAAAAGGGCTGTTTAGATTGGTACTTTGTTTACCCTCATTACAAACTCCTTCATTTGGGTTATTTTTAGCTAGTCGGAGAAGGTTGTTTTGGTTGACTAATTTTCTAAAAAGGACTTTAGACTTGCTCTTTGCACTTACTCGAGTATTTGATTTGAATCGTTTATTTTTACAAAATATGTTTTTTGCGAGATCAACAATAATAAGAGAGAAGGCCAGTGTGTTTACGAGAACAGTGTGTTTACTAAATAGTCTGGAAAATTTATAAATTTTACAAAAATAAATTTTGACCAGGCATTTTTTATTTTTGGTCTCTTTATGTTTTTTTGAACACCCATTCTCTTGTTCCAATGGCGGAGTAGGATTTTCGATTTTTCAAATGTACAAAAAAACATATACAGTCTACTAGTGATGTCCGAACAACTGACATGGACATCGGGGCTGTCGCGGAATAATTGTTCCGGTTTCGACAAGTTTCGGGCATTTTTGCTGTTCCATGTTCTAATCTGTTCCGGCCATTTTTTGTCCGGAACATGAAATTATCGAGTCAACAAAAAATGTATTTTTTCTATGTATGACCGATCTTTTCAATGACAGATTTATTGAATCAGGAAATTTTGTACATATTTTTAATTGATTATTAAATTTTGCTTAAATAGTAAAACTAGTATAATAGAAGAGCACATTCTAAATATAAAAAAACAGTTCTAACATAAGATGACATGAGCCATGTTATGCCATATGTTAGTCCCTCATGTCATGCTAACTTGAGCATCACTACAGTCTACTCTCGATATACCGCCACACAGAATCCGGCCCCCTGGAACACTTTTTGGTGTAAAAATCTCTCGATATACCGCCATCCCCGATACACCGCCACCCTAGAGCCTGTCGCGTTATATCGAGAGTAGACTGTAGTGTTGTAGGAAAAGAATTTTTGTACCCCACCTCTAGTGAAATTCCGAGGATCTCCGGTAAACCGATTTATAACGCGCTTCAGATTTGTATAGATTTTTCTTTTATTTAATTTAGATCCAAGCTTTTAGCAAAGCTATAAAAATGTTTCGGATAATTATCAAGCGATTTTCTTCTTCGTCTTCAACTTTACCTCCAATTAATACAGGATCGAGCAACTTAACTGGTAAAACAACTATTGGATCTCTTCCAGCGAGCGAACTACATACCACAGATAAAGGTATTTTTTAAATTTAAACAAAAAGATTTTTACTCTTTTTTGTGACTTTTATTTCATAAGGAAAAATTTAAGAAATGTTTCAGAGATCAAAAAATCTTTTCACAATCTCTAGCTAGCCTAACAAAACGATTAATTATCAATGTTCTCTTACCTTCCCATGTGGTCTAGTGGTTAGGATTCGTGGCTTTCACCCACGCGGCCCGGGTTCGATTCCCGGCATGGGAATAATTTTTTGCATTTTACGAAAATCTTGATTTATAAATGAATAAAAATATTTGTAGAACATGAAAAATTATTATTTTAATTTTAGATCAGATGGCAATTGAAGCCGAGTACATGAGAATTCATCAAGAAACAGCTGGTCTGAACGGTAGGTTGAATTTTTTTGTATAATCTCATTATTTATACACTTGGTAACGGGTGGTCGATCCACCCATAATGAAGCCGTAAAAGGCCGACGAGGGGGCTTCACTTTTGATATAAAAATGAAAATTTGTCCCTGTTATGTTTTTGTCTAAAATGTTTGAAAAAATTTTTCATACCAGCTGTTTGGGGCTGCCCAGATATTACGTTATCAACCTTTTTGGGATTTTGACACCTTCATTTTTTTGCTAAAAATGATTCTTTTCTGAGCATTTTCCGCTATAAAAGAGCAAATTTCAAAAAGTTATTGCCTGACACCGTTTTGTTGTTGTTTTAGATCCAAAATTTCACCAAAACTGTACAAAATTATCATGTTTCAAAAAAATATCCCAATTTTTCATTTTCGACTAAAAACGATAATTTCTGAGCATTTTCAACTTAAAAAAAATGCGATTTCAAAAAAAATTTTTGCTATCGGAGGGGGATTTCGTTTTTTGGTTTACCACCCTACCCTCTTTGCCTATTTGTGATTATTTAAAATTAATTATCTTAGATTTCCTTGATGAGAGCTGGAAGCAGACATGGCAATAGCTTTTTCTTAAAAGATATAGCATTTGCATCAAGCTATCAATCATTGCTAGATGCGTATTATACAGTTGTTTTAAAAAGTCGGAGCTACTTCGGCTCTTATACCCATTGAACGTGGTCTAAAATTGGAAAATTTTATTTTTCGAAATTTTCTCAATAATGACCCTATTAGGAGTAATTTTATGCAGGAAACACGTTGGCGATGTTAATTTTTCGTAAAAACGCTTCCATTTTTCGAATTTTCGAACATACAACGAATATATTTTTCAAATAACCTTGTTAGATATCAAAATACAACAAAACAACATTTTAAAATATTTTAAAGTATATATACAATAATTAATAGCAGTATTTCACGACTGACATGGGTAGAAGGTTGCCACTTGTGACCAGAAATTATGGAACACTTGGTTAGTACGGCAGATTGCAAAAAGTATGGTATAGAATCATTGAAGACAAAGAAAGTACATATTTCAAAAAAACTAATATGCAAAAATTTGATTTTCTAAAAAATGGAAGCGTTTTTACGCAAAAATAACACCGTCAACGTGTTTCTCGCATAAAATTACCCCGAATAGGGTCATTTTTGAGAAAATTTTGAAAAATTTTCGATTTTAGACCACGTTCAATGGGGGTATTAGAGCCGAAGTAGCTCCAAAAAGTCTTTCAAATTGTAGTACAATATTTTTTGACTTATAAAGTGACATATGCGGGCGTCGGAAATTAAACGTTTTTGGGACACCCTCAAAAAACGCCTCAAAAGCCAGTCGACTCAATTGAGATCTTCTGACTCCATTTTTCTCTTCTGAGTGCATTTTTTTAAATGGATTCAAGAGAAAAATGGAGAAAATGGAGTCAGAAGATCTCAGTTGAGTCGACTGGCTTTTTGAGCGAGATCCCAGAAAAACTTTTAATTCCGACGCCATTATATCTGTAAAAATGCAATTTTTGTTATAAAATAAAATTTATTCATAAGCTTCTATTTTTCTCTAAGGTACAAAAATAAACAAACAAATACTATTGGGTTATTCGATAAGTATTGTCGGCCCAAAACATACATCTAATTTCGACATTTGTCGCTCGTTTTCGATAAAAAAATTTTCAGCATTGGGTGTATGCTGAATAAGATTCAATCAGTTTTTTGAGAATAAGTCATGTTTTCGTGTCGGTATACAGGCATTTTCAAAAAATTGCGTCTCAAAAATGCACTCCTATTTTGAAATGTTAATATTTAGCTATAGATATTGATTGTTGAAGAAATGTTCGACATTCCTAGGGGTTTTCTAGACGCTGAACACGAATCTGGTGTTATTTTTGTCCTAGACCACGAGAAAATAGTCAAAAATGGTTTTCAAAGAACAGGCCTTTTTTGGGTTAAACTCATAGAGTACCTTCCGTTGGTCAAAATTAACAAATTCTTCGGATTCGTATTCTTCATGCCGAAAAACTCCCGAACACAACATTTCAGCCAATTTGAAGAACTTTTTGAAAATTTTTTTTAAAGTATATAAGGGAACCAAGGTGATTTTTGAAAATTTTTCGAAAAGTTCAAAAAAATTGCCTTAGTCTCCCCTTAAAGGGGACATGTGAATCTTATCCGTGTCGGGTCAAAAACATTTTTTGATTTTTCCGAACGAAACTCACCCTTTAGGCATTACCAACCTTCCCCTTCATCCATCCATCATGAGGGTTCGTGTACCCCCTCTCTCTAATTAAAAAAATTGCACTCTTTTGCTTTTTGTCGACATTTTGAGTGTCGACAAGCCTATTCACAGATATAAGTTAACAACAAACAATTTTTCTTTGAATGCATTAATTTTTTTATCATCTACCCCTGAAAGGCCATCCATCCTGAGGGACCGGTGTATCCCCCTACTGGTAAACTATGCCTTTAGGGGTTTTTCCATACGAGAAACACGATTTTATTTGCGCATTTTGACGGCTTCTTTATGCTTAAATTTCTAAAATTGAATCAATTATTAATAATTTGAGCATAAAATCTCATGAAGATGTCTTCTAAGAAAAATCTTTTCACAATCTTTGGCTAGCCTAACAAAACGATCAATTATCAAATTTCTCTTACCTTCCCATGTGGTCTAGTGGTTAGGATTCGTGGCTTTCACCCACGCGGCCCGGGTTCGATTCCCGGCATGGGAATAATCTTTTTGCACTTTACGAAAATCTCGATTTTTTCGAACTCGACAAACCTATTCATAAGCTTCTATTTTCCTATAAAAAACAAAAATAAATAAACAACTAATACAAAAATTAATCATAAAAAGGCTTGTAGGAGGATTTTTGATGAAATAGATGGCTAAAAATAAACTTATATTTTTACTACATGACGAATAAACCTGAACTATGAGGAAATGAAGCACATTTGCTTTTATTTAGATTAGCTTAAGAAAACTTGTGGTCTAATATAGCCTTAATTTATTCTAAGTATGTAAACATAGCAACTGGATAAAAGGAACTCATTTTCTAGCTAATTCACACTTTAACAAAAATGTGGTATTCGCTAGTTATTTTAAGTTTTCTACTTTTATCTCAGCATCATCTAGTATTAGGATT
>JAQGBS010003439.1:0-11520 GCA_034698545.1 Acrobeloides obliquus
TGGGTGTTACGCCAGGGATGTTGATCATGTTGAGGTATGTAAGAGTTTACTGCTTGTTTTTAAGCTGAAATGCTGCACAAGGAAAGGTACTTGATGGTCACAGATTTTTCCGGACCACGTTAAAAATGTAGTACGAGCTATATTAAGACGATTAAAATAGGTCAGAAGTCGCAATTCGCTCATTGAAGCGAAAAGAATGACTCTAAAAACTCAAAAAATATTGTCTAATTCCAGATGCAAAAAAATATTGCTCACGGTAGGATTCGAACCTGAGGCCTTGTGGGCGTAGAGCTAGCTTACTATCCACTCGGCTACGTAGGCAGCTTGCGCAAATAACTCAAGATATAGTTTTATACGCTATTTATCGGCAATCAAATAACATTTGCAATTCATTTATCAGTTCGAATCCCATCGTGAGCGATACTTTTTTGCATCTGGAAAAAATCTGAATCGACCAATCAAAATCAAAATTTTTTTTCTAGATCCGTACCTCCAATGGATCGAAGTGTATCTTTAGGATTTAACGGATTTCTAGTCAGCTTATTCGGTAACATATAGAAAAAAAATTTCTTTTTAAAAATGGTATATTTAGCCACCCTACCATCACCAGTACTTTGGGGTTATATTATTGACAGATTCTGCATTTTATGGGAGACTAAATGCGATTCATCAAGAGGCTCGTGTGCTTTGTATGCAGCTGATAATCTTCGAATTTGGTTAGTCTTTATAGCGTATGACGGCTAATTTTGTTGTTAATTTTGAGTATCAACTTTGGTGTTATTTTATTAAGTTTAAAGCTAAAAATGTTAAATTAATAATCTAGTACCGAGACCGAGCTCGGTCTTGGTGTCGTCGTGGACGTGTATGGCATCCCTGCGTGGTCGTGCATAACTTATAAATGTCATCATTGAATTCTCCATGGCCGAAAACCTTGTTGTAGTAGAACTTAGCTATTTTTTCCGTTGAAAAGGCTAAACAAACAGTACTTTTTTCCCTCAATCCTTAAGGAAAAGGGGATACCCCCTGTGAAAAATTAACCGTAGGGGGTGGACCTATGATCGACCCCTCATTTTGCTCCTCTCACCACCCTCTACATCGTGGTATAGTTTGGTAACGATTTGGAGTTCACAATAAAAAGATCGCCTGTACACAAAAACGAACACAAGCGCTTTATATATGTTGTAGCTGATATTGAATTTCAGCTAATCTTGAATAGGCTAGCCGATTTAGGATCATCGATCTTGATTCTAAATCTTCGGCTATTCTTCTAGGCTTAGGCCTAGGATTAGGGTTAGGCTTAGGTCTAAGCCTAGAAGAATAGCCGAAGATTTAGAATCAAGATCATTAGAATCATGAAAAATGAATAAGATTTTTAAAAAGTTAAAAAAATTGAAACTCCACTTTCAACAGTTTTACTTTCCCAGTGGCGTAATTTCAAGTCAGAAATGGGGGGAGGGGAGCTTTTTACTATGGGCAAAATTTTTTGATCGACGCACTCAGTGCTTCGAAAATTATTGATGAAAAACCTCATTTTTGAGCACAAAACAGCACTGCAAGCGAAAAAGTTGTTAGAAAATGGCCGTTTTTTTAGCTGAAAATGCTCAGAAAATTGCGATTTTTGTTATAAAAAATGAGAAAATTTGGCCTATTTTGGAAAAAATCACATTGGGGACCATTAGAATTTTTTTAATTTTCAAAAATTTTGCGCAAAAACATAAGGAAGGAGGACCCTTAAGATTTTTTCTTGTCATTAAATTTTGCCTATAATACAAAAATTCCAATGATTTGGAAAAATTGTTGAAATTACGATTTTTTTACTCCTTGTCTTTTCGCTATACATGCCATTTTTAGGATCCATGTAATTTATGGTATGCTTCGCCTGATTTCTCTAGTCTCCGATATCTATGTATGGTATCATGCAAAGGATCTCAAACTAACCATGGAAGAAGATGAAGAAGGTGAGAACAAAGACAAAGAAGAGAAAGCATCTGATGAAGGCTTTTTTGAGCCTTCAAAGAAAGACTATTTGAAATTCGAAAAAGATTCAGCCGAAACCATTCCACTTGCATCGTTTCCACAAAATGGCGATTCGTTAGCAATGCCAGTTTTTGTGCAGTCACCCCACGATCTTCTCCACCATCCACATGAACATAGCCAAGGGCATAAAAAGAATGTTAGCTTGGATTTAAGACACAGGCAAGATAAAGAAGAAGCGAAAGAAAAGACGAAAAGTTTACCTAGAGCCCATGAAAAAGATATAGCATAAAAAGAGGGTGTATAAATTTATGAAATTTTTGTTTGCGACAATAAAAAGTACAGGATGGGCCAAAAAAGCGGCTTTTTAAGGCGATGGTGCCTTAAAGGACCAGTCCAGTAAGCTACAAGTTTCCACAAAAAATTCAAAAAAGTTTGTGTATTACAACGAAGAGCTTGTAACACATTCAAAATTTCAAACGCAATTATCTTCCCCCCCCCCCTGAATCAGGGTCAGAGAAGCGTTTTCATGCTCCGGGAATGCGAACAATCGATTCCTCGCATAAAATTACCCTTAAAGGGCTCATTTTTAGAAAAATAATTTTTCGGGTTTCCCAACAAATAAAAAAAGCCAACTTTTTTGGCCCACCTTGTACTATTATGATATTTATTGAGATCACAACAACAATTAATAGCATAAAATTTTTTCATTCCCACATTTTAACTGAGTCCAAATTTCTTGGAGATTCGATTTTTCAGACAATGTGCCATATTGTGATTTTCGTGAATTTGAGCCAGAGAATGGTAAAATTCTTTTCATGTTTCGTTTCGATAAATTTTCCAAATATGCTTGTCGGAGATCTTCACGAAAATCATCATCCATACAATGAGAACATAGCTTGCAAATCTAGAAATTACATACATAAGGCACACAAACTGATTATGAAAAGTGTTTCAAAAAACTGGATTTTGGCGATTTTTCAAACTTCGGCTTGAGCTTAGGCTTGGGCTTAGGCTAAAGCTTAGGCTTGGGCTTAAGCTTGGGCTTAGGCTTGGGCATAGGCTTACGCTTAGGCTTGGGCTTAGGCTTGGGCTTAAGCTTGGGCTTAAGCTTAAGCTTAGGTTTAGGCTTATACTTGGGCTTAGGCTTGGGCTTAGGCTTAGGCTAAGGCTTGGGCTTAAGCTTGAGTTTAGGCTTAAGCTTAGGTTTAGGTTTAGACTTAGACTTGGGCTTAGGCTTAGACTTAGGCTTGGGTCTGCGATTTTTCAACTCATCGCATAAAATTACCATCCTAAGGTGGTCATTTTCAAAAAAATTTTTTCAAAAAGTGGGTCCTCTGTTCCGAACTAGTACCCGCTTCCCTCACACTGATTCAGGGAAGAGGCGATATTTAAGCGAAAATAAGTGAAGTAGAGTAGCATACCAATTTTTCTGTACATCTGTCACATTTTCTCTCATAGCACTCGTGATTATAAGTATGGAGATCTTTGTCGGAAACTTGGGATTGGATGAGATCAGGATTTTTTCTATGAAAGTATACAAAAATTTTACTCGAAAAATTTCTTTACCTCAAATTTCGTCGCTCTATCCCATGAAAATAAGACGCTACTCCGACTAAAGATAAAACATTCATCAAAACTTGTTCATAAAGAAGTTGATTTTGGCGGAAATGGCTTGAGGATAGGTTTGGAGACATGTTAGCCTAAACATTTTGTAAGTCATTTTGTCGCCTCTTTTTAAACTTTGTTTACTTCCATCAAGAAGACTTTAAGATCTTGATCAACCATAAAATCGAATCTTGTCAGTTCAAAAAATGATCTAAAACATATAGTCTAGATATATTAAGTCTTGCTTTGCCTCTTATTTTTATAGCCTTGTGCGGAGGTCTTCATATTCAAATTTTGACTTTCAAACACCTAAATTTGTCAAGATACATATCTGAAAATAAATGTTGTGGTTGACACTACTTCAAGACCGAAATTAATTAAGTCATTCAGTGATCACCATGGTGTAGTGGTCTGGTGCACTGCCAAGGCTACGGCATCACCGGCACTAGCAAAGTCTTGGCTCCCCCTTGCGTCCAAAAGATTTTGGTTGGCACTAATTCAAGGCCGAAATTAATTAAGTCATTCAGTGATCACCATGGTGTAGTGGTCCGGTGCGCTGCCAAGACTAAGCATCACCGGCACTAGCAAAGTCTCAGTTCCCCCTTGCGTCCAAAAGATTTTTTCTTGGCTAGAGTTTGGCAAAAATGAAAAAAAGTTTGTCAACTCTGTGTCACCCGCGTCTGGGGGCCGTACTGGAAAAGTTTGGAAGTGAACCTTAGTTTGTGATCCGCAACAATAAAAAAATAGTTATACTTGTCTAATAATTTCCTCAATTTGTGACCAAATTTCGGTTGGATCTTTTCTAATAGATTTAAGATATGCATTAAAAGTTTCTTTAAAATTTAAGTTCAAATCGTTGTAATATCTCTTCAATGATGGCATCTAAAATTTTAGGTTAGATCAAGAAATACACCAGCAGGTGTACACTTGAGCGATCTCCTCCTCCTCCCCCTTGTTGTCCCAAAAAATTATCAATGGAATTCATGAAGCTTCAAAATTAGAACAAAAAATCATAAGGGGGACCTTTTGATTTATGATTTTTCGGATTTTCAGCTCTCTGGGAGGACAAGTATCGCTTCCCTCCATTGCCTAGCCACTCTGCCCCCAAGTCTGAATCCTGGCTACGGCCCTGCCCCTCCACATGAGTACGAAACTCCTCCAAATTCCACCCATTTTGAATGATGTCTAGCGCGTAAAAACTCTGTTTTTATTTATCAATATGTTACAAAAACTTTATGACCTCCCAAACTGGAGTATAATCATCAGCGACCACATATTTGTCCACATTTTCTGGATCAAATGGTTCATAATTCTCGGGGCAAAATCTCAACAACGCATCACTATCATAAATATAAACTCTTAATGGGTCAACTGAGGTTATAACAGTGTATATGCCAATGTCAAATTTCCTAAAAATCGAAAATTTAAGGAAAAACTTTGAATAGTCAAACATCTCTACTTCCAGGAAATATGGAAAGCTAATCCTGATAGTTTTTGTGTCATTAGAAAGCTGGATTTTGTAGCAATTGAATAACACCAAAATCATGCCATAACTCTTTCTGATTGTGGAGATATTGCATAATTAGTAAAAAATGTCGAAAATGGACATTTTTACTAATTATGCAATAACTCCTCAACCAGAAAGAGTTATGGCATGATTTTGGTGTCATTTGATTGCTACGAAATCCTGCTTTCTAACGACACCAAAACTATCAGGATTGGCTTCGTACTTCCGGAGAAATCCTCAAAAATATAAACAAGTTTTCGAAATTTCAACTTTCGAAACATTAAACAACTGTTGTTTGCCTCTCGTTGTAGTATGATCAGGAAATCGTTTTCACGTTTTGGGAATGCGTTTAATCGATTCCCCACATAAAACTACCCCTATAGGGTCATTTTTAAACAATTTTAGGAAATAAAATTTTTCGATCATCGGACAAGGCATGTAACTCTGTTTAAAAATTTTGATCCCCAAAAATCAAACCTTCCATCGATCAAAAATGGATTTTCAACATATTTTTGGACAAAAGTCTCCGGCGTCTCCAAATCGAGTTGGTCGATTTTCAAAATTTTTATTCCTCTATGCGCATTACTTTTCTGCACCCATAAAAATTCAGGATGCTTCTGAGCAAATTTTAAGAATTTTTCCTTCTCTTTCGGGATTTCAAACGCTAGTGGCACTCCCATTTTAAGGCCAGCTGTTGCTAGACTGACCTAAAATTCAACAAATTTTTATTGTTTAAATCGAAAATTTTTTACCTTGCTCGTATAAAACCCTGATCCAGGGACATGGTTCACTAGTTGATGGGGTTCTATCGTTTCTATATAAGGTCTCAAATCATGCTTGAAGAAAGGATATTCATGTGACCAGATTACATCCCATTTGGAATTTTTGGGCAAGTTTTCCACTCCCAAAATAATTTTGTATCCAAAATGTTCGAAGGCGTCGATGACATGCGATAAATATCCGGAATCTAGCTAAAAAAATTTTAAGTTGGAAATTTGAAGCAAGAGTTTTACATTTTGCCCAATAACCCATGCTATAGGTTGTTTTGAAGTTTGATCAAAAATTTGAGGTGATTTTTGATGTAAATTTTCGGAGAATCTTGGACAAGTTTCTTCAACAGTGGTTTTGATGCTAAAATTTCTGATCTTGGAATATACACTACAGTCTCGGCTCGATATAATGACACCCACCATTCAGGAAAGACCACGCAGGGATGCTTCTTAGCGGGAGAATTTGTAAATGTCGGCGCAACGGCGCAATTTTTTATGTCATTTAAGGGGTTTACTTTTACAACTTTTTATGAACCGCTAAAATAAAATTTCGACCATGATGGAATCGAACCTGCGCCAATATAAAACATAATTGGACAGCGTCCTAGCCACAAGGTCAGCGCAGCCAGGTTTTTTTAATCTCGTCGAGAATCAGAGGTCATAACACACACAAAAATTTTATACTTTTCATCAAAAAATTGAGCCTGAATTTTCCTAAGCTGGTAAACATTCCAAGTAGTTAGTAAAACCCCAAAGAATAGTATAAATAAAGTTACATAAACAGGTCTTAAAAATATTCGTAACATGGTTATTAAACTATTATTATTTTAATACAGATTTTTGGAATGAGAAGAAGTGAAATAAGAAGAAAATGGGCACATTTACGCATCCGCAAAGGATGATTATTTTCGAATACAACAAGTTGTGTTATACAAGAGAGTTATTAGACAAAGTTCTCTTTCGCCTGTAAGTAATCAATCGACTCTAACTGCCGATTATTTTATGAATGAAGGTCGTTTCTTCCACATGGTTTAAGATTGTTAGAGCTTAATAATAAAAAAACATCTCGGCCATTTTAAATCCATTTGGGTTGATTTTTTTTCGTTGAATTCCTGAGATCAAGGCGGACAACTTCGTAGAACATCACTTTTTGTGAAAACATTTTTTCATGAGAAATCCAATTTTTCATGAGAAATCGAATTTGGAGGGGGAGGTAAACTTTAGGACAGAGTAGAAAATTTGTTTATTTTTCTAAAAATGACTTTATGGTTTTTCTATGCGAGAAATTGATTGTGCGCATTGAGAAATCTTGAAAACGCTCCCCTGAACCTGAATCAGGCAAAAATCTTAAAAAATTTTTTTTAAAGATTTGGCCGAAATAGATGACTGGGATTCCGCTCAACTTGATTCCATTGCTGATTTTCAAAAAGATTTTGCCAATGGGATAGGCCAATATTTCAGAATTGCGGCTGGATTTACTCCAGGATATAAGGTAAAAATGCGTTCTCCAATTTAACTTATAAAAAATTTAGGATAAACTCTATAAAGAAGTCTTCCTCCCAGCCGCCGAAAAACACTTTCCAGTTTTAGAAAAACTTTTGAAAGAATCTGGGTCGGGTTTCTTCGGCAAACGTGGACCATCATGAGTGGATTTCTACATTGCCGAAGCAGTGACCACACATAAAGGACTTGTACCAGAATTCTTGAAGAAACACCCTGAAATTTTGGCTCATGCTGACCGTGTTCACAACTTGTCTCAACTTAAAGATTATACCAAAACACGGAAACAAATGCCATTTTAATTTTTAATGAATAGTTAAAATTATTTATTAAATATTTTCATTTTTAATTCAATAAAGTTTTATAAACGTTTATAATTCTTAAAAATTTAACCTCCAAAACATAGCCTCAAGTTTTGCCATTGTCATGTTTTTGGCAAGAAAATTTGGGTGAGAGACATTTGCGCACTGGACATTTTGGACTTTTGCGCACCGACATTGCGCACAGACATTTGCGCACCGACATTTCGCACAGACATTTGCGCACAGACATTTGCGCACCGACATTTGGACACTGGACATTTTGGACATTTGCGCACCGGACATTTGTGCACCAGACGTTTGCGCACCGGACTTTTGCGCACAGAAATTTGCGCACCGACATTTCGCACAGACATTTGCGCATTTGCACAATAAAGCATGAGCTAACTTTTGCATCTGTTTTCTTACAACAGTGTGAACTTGTTTGTAGGCAGAAATTTTATAAAGTTCGGGACGCAAATGTCCGGTGCGCAAAAGTCTCTCACTCGAAAATTTCGTATGTTTTCCTCATATTTTCATGGAAAAATCGAATTTTCATGAAAAATTTGATTTTTCTTGGAAAAAAAAATCAATTTCTCATGAAAAATCGAATTTTCATGAGAAATTGATTTTTTTCATGAAAAATCGGATTTTTCGCGAGAAATCGGCTCAGCACGTGAATTAGCTGATGGGAAACTTAGATGAGTATGCAAAGTAGGTCGATCGATTTTATACCCATTCCCTCATGCGAAAAATTTTCAAAAACAACAAAAATGATTTTCACCCGATTTAAGACACTGATGGCAGGGTTCTGGCTCAAAATTGTTGAGAGGGGTCAGATATGGACCCTCATTTCACGTAAGTGTGATGAAGAAAGCCCAATTGTAAAGCCCCTCCACCTCCTCCCCCAATTGTGCAAAAAATTTTGTCGACCTTTTTTTGGTCACCCTGCTTTAAAAAATTTTTTGGCCAAAATCATAAGGGACCTTATGATTTTTTCGGGCCTTCGGCCCGAAGGGTCATGCACCTGCATGGAGTTCATACACGTAGCTAATCACTGGATATATCTGTGGAATGAATTATAGGGCTCTTTTTTGGACTTCTGTCAACAAGTATTGCACAAAATGCACTAATAAGTGAAAAAATAGCTAAAATTCCCAATTGATAATAAAGATTTAGAGTTGTACTATAGAAAAATGCTATAGAGCAAGTTAGGTCCTAAAAATTGAGTCTGATTTACGTAAAAATAAAAAATGTTGGATCATTCTGAAAGTACGGGGGGTGTCCCACCCAAATAGAGAACATTATAAATCGTGTTTTATCGTAGCAGTAGAAAGATTTTAACATGGCGAAAAGATTTTAACATTTTTTTAATTTTTAGCTTGGGGAGATTCTGTATAAATTTATGCAGAATCCCTCCCCCCCCCCCACTATGGAGATAATGCATGAATAACGAAAAATCAATAGTTTTAGCGCCTTCTGGTGATACTAAAAAAATTCGACTAAAAGAATCAGAAATGGGTAAACTTTTACTTTACTCGGCCCAGATGGGCAAGACATTGGATTTGATTTTGTGCGAATAACATTTTCATTTCGTATTCTTTTATCTATTTTTTAAATAACTTTTTTACTGGACTCATAAAAATTTATGGGACTCATAAAAATCCATTGGACTCATATTGTCAACTAGCACCCAAAAATATTTTGAAATCGCATATTCCGTGGTCTAGTTGGTAGAACCTCCGATTTTAGATGGAATCGTCCGATATGAGTCTAGGACTCATTTTCACGTTTCGGAAATGTGTGCAATCGATTTTTTGCATCGAAAGCCTCCAGAACTTCTTTGGAGGCTTTTGACGCAAAAAATCGATTGCACACATTTCCGAAACGTGAAAATGAGTCCTTGACGTATAGAAACCTTCCATCAACCACACGTCCTTGAAAATCATGAAAATAATATTTTCATAGACGGAAGCTTCGTCTGAGCAACATAAAAAGACGGCATGCCAATATCTTTTTTCTACTTCGATATTTTTTAATGACCCCTATTTGGCTGAGACACACTGTACAGAGTACTTTTGGCGCACCCTGTATATAATGAGTTTCTACCAAAAATTCAATTCTACATAATAATAAAAAGTTCATTATTTTCCGAACGTACTTGATAAAACTCGTATAGTGCAAAAGCTTCAACACTTTTTCCAGGCATATTTTTTACAATTAGAGTCATCATAGAGAATTTTAACAAAACGTCACCAACGCCCAAGAAAAATGGAATAATATATGTTATTGGCACGCTAAAAAATGTTGAAACCTGTGCATAAATCGGGCAGATGCCAGTTGGTGACATAAAATCTCTACCAGTTGGTGACATAGATTTATGTCATCAACTGGCAATTTCCCCAATTGCCAGCTGGTGACATAAATCTATGTTGCCAATTGGGAATATCACCAACTGGCATCTGCCCCATAAATCTTACATAGGTTTGATTATTCCTAGATCAGTCGTTTTATCTAATGAAGACATTTTTGGAAACATCAAAAACACTAAAACATACATGACTAATTGAATGAAACTGGCTGTTGCTGTTAAAATACTCGGTTTGAATTGAGAAATTTTCAGGCTGATAAAAATGCAAATCAATGCAGCTAAAAAAATAAAAGATAAAAATTTTTTATTTAAAAAACCTCCGGCTTGGCCTAATCCTCCGAGGATGACAAAATATGCTAATAATGTGGGTTTATTATCTACTGAACCCAATTTTTCGAAAAAAGCAACACATGTGGGGAAAATGCTGAGCCAAAAACTCATCTGGATACCAATATATGCTGAGATTACTGAAAAGAGTATCATGTCTTTCATGAAAAATACTTTTAACGTTGATTCTAAATTATTTAAATATAGAGTGCCCAAGAAACTAGTGACGTGCCCACAGTGGCGTAGCTACAGGGGAGGGCTGGGGGCGAGTGCCTCCCCCCGTTCTTGGAAAAATTTAAAATTTTTCTAAGGGTCTCCCCTTATGTTTTTGCCCAAAATTTTTTTCAAAAATCCTAATGGTTCCCCTTATGATTTTTCACCAAAAATTTTTTACCAAAAAGTGCCCCCCACCGTATTTTTTTCCAATTTTTTCGTATTTTTCAATTTTTTCCAATTTTTCCAATTTTTTCGTATTTTTCAATTTTTTCCAATTTTTTCGGATTTTTTCAATTTTTTTCCAATTTTTTCGAATTTTTCCTATTTTTTCGTATTTTTTCAATCTCTTTGAATTTTTTCTATTTTTTTCCTATTTTTTCAATTTTGAATTTTTAACATAAGCTTTGAGACCATGTTGACTGGGTTTCCCCAGCCGAAGTAACTCCAAAATTTCAAAAAATTGGGCACCTGTAAAACTTTCGAAATTATGCTGATACTCACTTAGCATTTCAAACACCGATAAATTTGGTTCTTGTTGTTTATTTATTACGTAGGGGTTAGGCAATAAACAGAATAAACCGGCTCCAATCAACGCTATTACTGTAAGAGCACCATATAAAATATTTATAGTCTCAAACGATAAATCTTCGGATGTATTGAATATTTTTACCATCGCTAATAATAAAATTCCGGCAAAAAGTAAGCTAAAATTTTTTACTAAAAAACATACTTATTAACTATACCCCGATTTAGAAAATGCCAACATTATAGCACTATGTTTGGCCGCATTTTTTTCGTTTGAGTTTAAAGCCAAATAATTACCTTGACCGACCCAAAAAACTAAATTAATTCAAGCATAAATCTTTGCTCTTCACGGTGGCACAAGTGGATCGAGAAATGTTGCCGATTTGTAGGTTCAACTTCAAAAATCTCTAACTTCTCACTGGT
>JAQGBS010003440.1:0-11519 GCA_034698545.1 Acrobeloides obliquus
ACTGAAAAAGAGGAAAAGGCTACCACTAGTAAATCTTCAAAGGAAAAGGACTCAAGGAAGGAAGAAAAGTCCAAGGCAAAAAAGTATGTCTGAAAAGCATTTTTTCACCAAAAAAGCGAAATTTTCATAGCATTTTCAGCTTATAAACAAGCATTTCTCAAAAAATTTCGCCTGCGGCGCTGGTTTTTTGCCTTAACTCAAGAATTTCAGCAAAATTTTTGACAAAAATCGAAATTTTCTAGCATTTTCTACTTAAAAAAGTGTTTTTCAACAAAAAAATTTTTCACTTATCGGCGAAAAAACAAAATCTCCAAAATGGCGTTAGTTGATAATTCTTTTTCGAAAATTCCATGAAATTATGGAGTCAAATTTTTATTCGAAAAATTTAAAAATGAAAATTGCATTTTTTTAACCTAAATTTTTCAGGGAAGATAGGAAACGAGATTCACCTCCTGTAACGAAGCAAAAGCCTAAGCTCAGACATGAACCTGAAGCGCAAGAGTTGGCAAAGATTTCTGAAAAATCCAGCTCGTCGCACAGGAAGGAATCTACATCATCTAATAGGAATCACCCCAGAGAACATGAAGAAAAAGAGAAGCCGTCCAAATCAACTCGCCCACAAATCCGTGCTCCAACCCCGCCAACATCAGATGTTAAGAAGCCCAAACATCGAC
Organism: Acrobeloides obliquus; assembly: GCA_034698545.1. NCBI lineage: Eukaryota > Metazoa > Nematoda > Chromadorea > Rhabditida > Cephalobidae > Acrobeloides > Acrobeloides obliquus. Next base: position 675 of record JAQGBS010003440.1, read on the forward strand.
ACGAGAAAGAAAAACCCGCCGAGAAATCGAGTAGCATCAAAAGCGAGGAGCCTAGTCTGAAACGCCATAGAACTATTCAATCTCGGCCTGATTATACACCAGAAACTGGAGAAGAGGAATCTGACGGAGAGAAGGAAAGGCAAGTGTTGCGAAGAGTACTTCAAGACAAAAAGACTAAGCTCAAAGTTGCTCCAGAGCCTTCGAATAGAGTTGTGGAAGGAGCAGATGAAGATTCTGTGGACACATTTGACGAGAGTGATTATGATGATAAGTTGAATCGAGGTTCACGTTCACCGCCAAGAAAAACGGTTAGTGACAGACTAAAAAATGAATTAAATGGAATTTTATGCTCAAGAAAATGAGGAAAATTGATTTGTTGAGCTCAAAAATTGGATAAAATGAAATTTTTGAGCTCAAGAAAATTAAAAAATTGATTTTTTGAGCTCAAAAAATTTAAAAAATTATTTTTAAGCTCAAATCCGAGGTGGTTGTACAATCGAAACCTCAAGAGATCCAGCCGAAACTCCAATCAGAAGTCGTTGTTAAAGGCAAAGATTTGAAGGGGTAGGACTCTTTTTTTCTTCAAGAATTGTAAAAAAAACAATTTTTAGAAGAGTCTTTGGAGGCCAATCATCGTTATTTTTGCGTGCTGTGTCTGATGCTTCTGGTTTCCGTGGCCAAAACCGACCTGTAAGCTAAGCTTGGATTGATTTTGGAATTTTTTTATTTTGTTTTTAGACTTCAAGACGTTATCAATATGATTCAGATTCGGGAGAAGAAGGCATTTTGTAAATTTTAAAAATCAATTTTGTCTCAAAAATTGGTTCAAAATCAATTTTGGTCCTCAAAAATTGAATCAAAATCAATTTTGAGCCTCAAAAATGGGTTCAAAATCAATTTTGAGCCTCAAAAATGGGTTCAAAATCAATTTTGGTCCTCAAAAATTGGTTCAAAATCAAGTTTGCGCCTCAAAAATTGATTCAAAATCAAAATTTTGTCTTAAATTTCAATTCAAAATTGATTTTCGGAATCGAATATTGGTTTAAAATCAATTTTGAGCCTCAAAAAATATATTCAAAATCAATTTCGAACTTAAAATTGGGGGTCAAAATTGATTTTGAACCTCAAAAATTGATCCAAGATTGCATATCTGGTTCTATTTTTTCCAAAATTATTTTTAGACAAGTCCCTGAAAGGGGCCCATCAATCCGCCGCACAGTAACCAATCGGTCAGTTGGAGAAAAACCTCCAAAATTTGAAGAGATCTTTAATGATGAACCCAAAAAGCATCCTCGCTTCATTGTCACAGTCAAAGGCTATGATGGTCGAACTGTTCAAGAAAGACCCACGGATCCATTTTCAGATGAGCTCCAAGACAGACTCGAAGATCTACAAAAAGAGAGAACTCCATCACCCACTTTTGAAGAGCCGCCAAAAGACAAGAATGAATTGTTTGTGGGAGTTGAAAATTTTCCAGCGGAAGAAGATGAAGCTGTGAAAAAAGTGTCGAGAAAACGACCAAAGAGAGCCGATGACCCTTGTATGTTAGTTATATAAAAATATCTGAATCAGGGAATGTATTTGCATATAGCTCACTTTATTTCTTCGTCTTGTGTTGTCTCACTGTTTGAAATTATTATACTTGTATACTTTTTTTTCAATTTATAAAATTGACTTTTTGTTTAACGCTCAATCAAAATTTGGCTCTAGGATGGCTTAAACGAATTCTTCAATATAGATATAACACGAAATTCGCATATTTTTTATAAAAGATTTTTCGATTCCTTGTCCGAGTTTTCGGCACTAAGGGTGCCAAAAACTCGAATTTTCAAAAAGTTCTCCAAATTGCTGAAATTTGGTGGCAGAGGTTTTTTCGATTTTTGAGAAGAAAAATTCAATTTTGAGCTGTAAAAGTATACAAGTAGCTAAAATATGGCATGCGCTTATTTTTGAATTTTAAGACATTAGACAACTGACTGCGATTACCAAAGGCGTTTTTGGTGACTCGCCTGAAAATTCTGAAGGAGGTAAAATTTTTGTATATATGCGAATTTTCCCTGATTCAGAGATTTGTATAAGAGATTCTAAAATGGGAATTATTTTTTGTTTACCTTGATTCGGGATTTGGATGTATAGCTGATATGTGTAAGATTAAACATTTTTCTTTTTAGTAAGAGCATTTATGAAATTATCCGGCGTTAACCCGAAGAAGGCAAAAACTTCCTATGAATTGCACAAGGAAGAACTTCTGGAAAGAGTCCAACATATGGAACGAGTTGAGCACAGGCCAAAAGAGCCAGTTAGGCCGGTTGAGAAAAAACCAAGAGGAGATGTTAATTTAAGAAGCAATGGAACGGGGACTAAAACGGCTGTTGTTAATAGGGTACGCTCTCTGTTTCGTGAAGAAATTCCTGATATTTTTTACCAAAAATTGTCAAAAAATGACTATTTTTTACATTTTTTTTGGCAAAAAATGGCAATTTTATTCTCAGATCTTGAAACAAACTTTCCAAATTTTAATTTTGTCTAGGATGACTCGCCGAAAACACCAATCACCCCACTATGGAACGGCCAATCGTTGGAAATCAAAGTGGCCGATTTGAGTAGCAGTGATGATGAGGCTGAAATTGACGAGTTGTTGAAATCGGCCCAAGAAATCCGATCGAATAGTACAGTGCTGCACCACGAAATCCCACCAACATCCGTGTTGTCGAAGCCTATCACCTATGCGCATGCTGCCTATATGCCTCCGGGTTTACAAAGACGTGTTTCACAGGTAGTTGGAAAAATTTTCACAATCCAAACAAAAAGCCTTAGTTTTGCGTTTTTGGCGAAAAAATTTCATGAAAATACCCCTTATAGGTGATTTTTGAAAAAAAATTGAAAAATTTTCACCAAAAAACGCAAAAGTACGATTTTTTTGGTCCACTTTGTAATCAAATTTCAATTTTTTTGAGCAAAAATTTCATTTTTTAGACATACATTCAACCGGCTCCTCAAACAACTTATACCCCTCAACCAGTCGCCCCACCGCCAACTGCTCGTTTCGATCCGAACAAAATCATGGAGCGTTGTCGTTTCTGGCCGAACTGCCGTTTAACCGAAGATCAGTGTGTCTATGTGCATCCGAAGAAACCGTGTGCAAATTTCCCGAATTGTTGGTTCGGCGAAAAATGTCTCTACATTCATCCGAAGTGTAAATACGATTCGAATTGTACGAAGCCGAATTGCCCATACATCCATACTGGACAACCTGGAATGTAATAAAATGTCTCAAATTTTGCTTTTTTTATTGCAACCAACTTGCTAAAAAAATCAATTTTGAAGCTTGAAAAATCCAAAAATTAATGAAGATTTTTTAATTTTTAAAATTTTCAGACCAACAACAGTTGTGCCAACAGCCACGTCGAATACGCCGGCGAATGTGGAAACTACTAAGACTACAGTAACTATACAAAATGACACAGTAAAAGGAACAAATGCGGATATTCTCTTGGTGTCGGCGCCAGCCTCCTCAGCACCTCAGCCTTCGACGACATCGAGCGCGAGTAATAGTACAATCCAAACCTTTTCGATGTTACAATGCAAATTCAAAGGACGCTGTAGGAATGCCAATTGCACTTTTAAACATCCACCCGTAGGCTTTTTAGTTTTGTGTTTTACAGTTGAAAAATATTTTTCAGCGTTGCCGCTTTGGCCCAAATTGCTTGAATCCATCGTGCTCATTTTGGCATCCCGTTGACACAAGCAAGTACAAATGGACAGCCGCGAACTTGGCTCAATCTTCTTCAACATCATAAACCAAATCGAAGCTAGCTAGAAGCGCCTAATATACCGTTTCAATATACACACAACTGCTGTTGATATAAATATTTAGAAAGATTGAATTTTTAATTGTTGTCTTTATTTTGTCTTAATCTGGTTTGTGTAAATTCATGTTCATTTTTTTGTTTATTTTAAGACGGTATTTATGTTATAAATCTGTGATTTTGCGTAATTTTAATGTTAAAAATTTGATTTTTTTATAGAAATATTGGGTTGGTACATAAGGAAATCAAACAAAACAAAAATAAGACAAAAACAAGGCCTTGTTTTTTGTGGGACCAAGGCTTTTTTCAAAAATCATCTTGGCTCCCCTTAATTTTTCGCGCCTATCGGTACGAAAAAGATTTTTTGAGAAATTCTCGTTTTTAAGTTGAAAATGCTCCGAAAATTACGATTTTTGGTGAAAAATGGGAAATTTTGGTGAAATCCTTGAGCTAAGGTAGCAAAAAACTAGCGACGCAAGCGAAAATTTGGTGAAAAAATAGCAGATTTGGACATTTTTGTTGAAAGAATGAGAAATTTTGGTGAAAAATCGTAACCATTTAGCATTTTTGATGAATTCTCAAAATTTAGTTTTTTTACTTTCTTAAAAGTTGGTAAGGAGTGATCCGTCCGATCTGGCAAGTTAAGCAACGTTGGGCCCTTCGGGTTCGATCCTCGGTGGGTAAAATTTTTTAAAATTTTACTTCCTAAATTCGACCTCGTAGAATTTTTGTGTTTTAAGTTTGGTTTTCTATTGTTAAAAATTGAATTGTTTTATATTTTTCAATTTTGATTTTAGTATTATCTCTATTCTTTTCATTATTTTGTTCTAAAAATAAGGTTGCCAGGAAACGAATTTTTTATGTCTTACTTTCATTGTCTTCTTTGTTATAAGTTTTTGATTTTCCTTTTATCCTTTTGAATGCATTTGAGATACAATTTCTTGTCTTTATATTAGTCTATCTTCAAGCAAAAGCTTGAATCATGTGTTTATTCGATGATGATTGATTGTAGCCATATTTTTGCAACCTACACAAAAAGTTAATGAACAGAATTTTCTTCTGTTGAGTGCCACTGATTACCTGGCTAAATGAGGCACATTGATGTGCCTCATAAATAGAAATAGTCTATTTATGAGGAACATCAATGAGCAGAAATGAACATGCTTGTCGATTTTGCCAGTACTGTGTTTTTCTGTTACATAAAAAGTTACGATTTTTTACAGGGTGTATAAAAAAACCGGAATTTGGGCGATGTTTTCATCTTTTTTCGACTCGAAATTTTTTCTCAAAAATCCTAAAAATGACCCATATAAAGGTTTTTAAAAAAATTTTTGTGAAAAAATAATATCACCATCGTGTTTTCCGCATACAATTACCCTTAGACAAAAATTTTCATCAATTTTGGACGATGCAAAAAGGTTTGGCGGGATTAAACCCGGGTCAAAAAACTCGAAGTCTGTGATACTATCAACTAGGCTATGCTTCTGGAAACTCTCGGTGAAACAGACTTTAGGTTTATTCATCATTCTGTATTAATAATTGTACTATCCTGAATAGCGTTTTTATATGTTTCTTCTATATAGCTATGATAGTTTTTAAAATTTATTAATCACAATGAATAAATTTATGTAAAATTAAAAGTTGAAATAAACAAAATTGGGGTCATACATCTTGCTTGTGAATACAAGTATAAACATCAACCGAGTACACATATTACAAATTACACATAAATAGAAAAAATTCAACCCGTGAAATAACTATTAGACTAGAAATATAAATATTTACATTTACAATGGTATTGCTAAAAGAGAGAAAATAAGTGTCTAACAAAAAGGACACCCGATAAAAAATCAGTATCTCATACTTTGGGGAGTGTGATACTCAAGTTAGAAAAAGTGACAATTTTGTTACCGACCATAAATATGAGAATTTTGGGCTTTGTTCATGGTGATCAATTTGTCTTCATTGATACCATGAACAAATTAAAATTCGCATATTTATGATCGATGACAAAATTTTCACTTTTTGTAACTTTTTGCAGCATCAGGGTGTTCAAAAAAGTCCGCCAAATTTTTTTGGTGCATATTTGCGAGAAATTTTTTTTTAAATTTCGTCAAAACATGACCAAATAGCGGTTTTTTGGAACATCCTGTACTTTGGGGACTAAAAAATTAAAGAAAAAATACAAAAAGGTTTTTACCATATGGAGGTTGAGATAAAAAAAAAGGGAGACTAGAAAAATCCTAAATTATACAAAAATGTGGTATTGGAAAGGAGTAAATTTTTTTAAGTATCTTAAGAATTTTTTTCAAATACCACTTTTTTTACACACAAGTTTGCATGGATAGTGGAATTTTTGTCGTCGACCCAATTGGACTTGAACAAGGCGGTGTCGTGTCTTCAGCCACTTGGCCATTTTCTAGCTCATCCAAATTCGCGGCATTACCCAGGCTCAACTTTTTCAACTCCGCTTGTAACAGCCTCTCCATTTCATATGCAAATTTCATTTGTGAGCTAATATGCAACGCTAATTGATTCCACGCTTCGGCTGCTATGGGACAAACGCTGCCAATTCTTTTGGGAGTTGGAGGGATGGAGCCGTTTGGGTAGCTGGATGAGATGACGGAGTTGTTTGAAGTCATGGAGCTGTCAGAGTCACGTGTGATGAGCTTGCGATCGTGCGGAGAAGGGCTCTAAATTTTGAAATTTGAAGAGAAAAAAATTGATTTTTTGAGTAAAAATGAATTTTTCTACGAATAAAAAAATTTTTAGAGGGTGAATTTTTTAAAATTTTGAGTAAAAATTTGATTTTTTTACATTTTTGAGCTAAAAATGAATTTTTTATACATACCTCACTACTTCGGCTCGACTCCACTTGTAGGTCTTTGGCAGCATTGTTCATGGCAAAAGCAAGGGTTTCCCAGTAACCCGAAGGCACTCTTCGCTCGCCCTGATTTTCGGAAATCGCATACGATGCACCAAATTCTCGAAGTCGATCTAGGCCAATTTGAGGGTCATCCAAGGTCCGGATCACGTCGGCTAGCATCGAACAAAATCTCTGTAGGTGTATTCTGAAGTTCAAGTGGGCCTTCCAGTCGTTCGAGTTGCCAATAGCATTTTCCAAGTCGATGACCCTCAAAAATCGGGGGTCCCTGCGGAAAGTGGTCTCTAAGATGTTCCGGCCGAGGTCGATTATAGTCTGGCGGTCCATTTCCTTCCATTTGTTGAGAATGAGTCTTTTTTGAGTCATGGTCATTCCGGTTAAAGGGCACGTAGTTATTCGAAAGCTTCCTTGGATCCTTAAAATTTCAAATTTTTTAGAAAAAATTGAAAAAAGTGGACTAAAAATAGGTTTTTGAAGAGGAATTTTTGAGTAAAAATTTGATTTTTTTCCATTTTTGATCCAAAATGAATTTTTTTCTAAAATTTTAATTAGTCTACCTATTCGGATTCCGAAACGATCGTGTCCTTCTGGACCCCAAAGTCCTCGGCGTCGCACCATTTCCGTACGTCTGTTCATGCTCTGCTATGGTAGCATCATTTTCGCTACGAAATGAGCCCCGCAGGGAGTCGCCTCGGTGGGGAGCCAGGCGTTTCTGAGGTGAAAGTGAGCGGTGTTTTGAAACCATGGGGTGAACCATAGGAGTATGTCTGGGGGTTGGTTGTCCTTCGGAAATTGACGTTAATTGCGAGTCACTATTGCCCATTTAGAGGTCTAAAATGGAAAAAATTGAAAACAAAAAAACAACTCGATCGATTTCTCGCGTAGAAAAGTAAAAAAATGAATTTCCGCTTCAATACACAGGCCTTTCCTGAATCATGGAAGAGTTTTTTCGCTTCGAAAATGTCAAATTCGGATTTCCCGAATGTTTTTACTCCTAGAGGAGTCATTTCCAGAAAAAATTTTTCACGTGCGTGGCCCCGGAAATCCGGATTCATTTCCAGACGGCGTCCAGGAAGTTTTCAAAAACAATACATTTCACGACTCGAGCAGCGGCGCAATTGTTTCGTATTTTCAAAAGAATTTTTGAAAACACGAAAAATAGAAAAATGCAACAACAAAAACACCCAAAAATTCAATTTTTCGCTCCAATAATATGTTAAATGAAAAATTTTCCAATTAGAGTGCCCAAGCTTTTTTGAGCGAAAAATTGAATTTTTGAGATGTTTTTGAAATTTTTAACGAATAATGGAACAAAGAAGCATTTGCTCGAAAATAGGTAAATTAAATTAAAAACAAAATTCACATACACACTTGCTCATCATAACAAACAAACAAGTTCTATATAAAAAATATAACTTTTCCTTATAGTCCGTTTCAGCCCTATAAAAAAGCTGGACCCAAAATTCAAAGTCCGAAGTTAGCATCTCGTTCGATCTGGCAAGTTAAGCAACATTAGGCCCCCGTAGTTTCGATGCCACTAGGGCGAAAAAGATCAAAATTTCTGCCCTAGTGCGATCGAATCTGCGGCCCCAACGTTGTTTAACTTGCCAGATCGGACGGGATGCCGACTTCGGATTTTGAATTTTGGATCAGCTGAAATGAACGAGATCTTTTTTTATAGTTGGAGCTAAAAAGGAATATAGTCAAGTTCAAGGAATCATCATTCATGTCGGCCTACGACTAATTTTTATAAAAGAAAGGGTAAACGAGCTGAATGAATAGAAAATAAGAAATTACTTTTATTATATAAATCGCAACTCGACGCTTAGGGTCCATTCACGCGGTTGTCTATAGTCGGGAAGGATTTTGACTAACACCTAATTACTAACACATTATAAGCAATTTTCACTAAGAGTGCCAGGAAAACAAAAAAAAGGAAGAAAAACATTAGAATATTTTAGTTGGTTTGGAGTGAGTGTGGCTTTCAAAAGGTCAAAAGATGAAAACTTTAAAAGTGTAAAAGGTTTTTCTGCGTGGGGACAGTTGAGGACGAGCATTTGAGGATGTGAGACATTTGAGGAACAAAGATGGATATGTTTTTTTAGACCCTAAATAGCACCCATCTTCAAATGTCCCGTTCTCAAATGTCCCATCCCCAAGTGCCCGTCCTCAACTGTAGCCACGCCATTTTTTCAACTTTTTCTCGAAAACGTCACAACTTGGAAAACCAAATATAACGAATTTACTTCAACAGAAAAGAGGGTATCTGCTTGGTGAAAATGCAGTATAACGTTTTTCATAGCTAGCTTTACGAAAAATTTCGGCTACTTGACGAAGTGGATAAGAAAGCCGCTCGTCCGATCCGGCAAGTTAAGCAACGTTGGGCCCGCATGTTCGATCCCAGTAGGGCAAAAATTTTACAAAAAACTTTTCTTACAAACAATGGAACAAAAATTTTTTGCTCCATTCGAGTGTAAGGAAAGTTTTTTTTGTAAAAAAATGCCCAAGACCCCATGCCAAAATTCCAAAAAAGTTATACTTTGAAAATTTTCGTAGTAAGTTAGGTTCCGGACATAAATTACCAGTAAGTTACACTCCGTCCTAATGCCCAACCCATCAGCCTTATAAACACGAAAATGAACAATTTTTGTTCACGTGCTTCCTCACTGTCCTAGAGCATACTCAAACAAAAACACGGAACTAACTTCTATGCCATATTGAAAAATTTCTCAAGCTCCAAAACTAGACCTCGAACAATACATGAGAAAAAAATATTTTTTTTTGGCTCTTCTTTCTTTAGTCTTTGTTCGAACAAACAAAGCCAAAAAAAATTCGAAAAATTGGGCTTGATCGAATTTTGTTTTGACGACATCAATTCCGAAATTCCCAAGGTATCGAATTGGCTGTCTGCGAATAAATTTATGGAAGAGCAGAAGGAGCGAAATGGAACTCGGTCGGCTAACCAGCATAGGGATATCTCGACTTTATCTTACTTGTTGGACCTTGTGTTCTAAGAAGTTAGCAAGACAGGAACGACCAGGAAGAAGAAAAAGTCCGTACGCAGTCTAGTGGAAAACCGAAATTTTTCAAGAAGAAGGTGTTCTTTGCTCCACCCAACTTTTTACATATGTAAAATCGGTGTTTGGATTTTTATGTGAATGCAGGTGGACGAGCGGATTTTTGATTAATGTCCGATTTTCACGAGATTTATGTTATTGATGCTGGGTGGATAAAAGATGTAAAAGATATCAACAAAGTTGAAAAATTGGATAATTGTAAGTGGAGAAGGTAGATAGAAAAATTGCAAAAAATTGAAAATAATTTGAGCTCATTAAAAAATTTGATGAAAATGGTGTTTGATTGGGTTGTTGTGAAGTGAAGGGCTTAGGTTTAAACTTAGGCCTAAGCCTAGGCTTAGGTCTAAACCTAAGCTTAGGCCTAGGCTTAGGTCTAAACCTAGGCTTAGATTTAGGTTTAGGCTTAGACTTAAGCCTAGGCTTAGGATTAGGTTTAGGCCTAAACTTAAGCCTAAGCCTAGGCTTAGATTTAGGTTTAGGCTTAAACTTAAGTCTAAGCCTAGGATTAGACTTAAACCTAGGCTTAGGTTTAGGCTTAGACTTAAGCCTAAGCCTAGGCTTAGATTTAGGATTAAGTTTAGGCCTAGACTTAAGCCTAAGCCTAGGCTTAGGCTTAGGCTTAGATTTAGGCTTAGACTTAAGCCTAGGCTTAGGTTTAGGCCCAAGCTTAGGCTTAGATTTAGACTTAGGTTTAGGCCTAGACCTAGACCTAAGCCTAGGCTTAGGATTAGTCTTAGACTTAGGCTTATTCATCCCCCATGAAAGGTTGATGTCACTTCCATGTTGTTGATTTCGAAATGGGCTTTTTGGAAAAAATTCGGTGTAAGACTCTAAAAAAGACACAAAATAAAAAATTGTAAAATTTCTTATCACATAACCAATTTTCCTAGTTACATACAGACAATTTCAATGGCATCTTCATATTCACACGAACGCCTAAGGCACACACCGCTAGTCAGAGTGACTAACCAATATACCAAAAGGCTCGAAGAAGTGCTCTCATTTTTCGACCCTTCTCAAATATCACCTTTAAGAAGAGGGACACAAGTGAACTTGTCCGGTGTAAATTTCAAAA
>JAQGBS010003441.1:0-11519 GCA_034698545.1 Acrobeloides obliquus
ATTTAGGAACACTTGTACACTAATTCTACTCGGTATTTTAGACATTTTTGTCAAAAAATTTCGAAAAAAGAACCCCGTGTTCGAATCCTACTGAAGTCGAATTGATTTTATCTATGTCTGGATTTGTTTAATATTCTATGTCACTAAAACTTTGTTCAGTTGGACCTTTCCGTCTTTTCCATCGTTTACGTCACATTCTTACGTGGCCACCAAATCTGAAATCAGACATAGTGCAAATGTGCGATCCCCAGTAGGATAATACAATGAAAAATGGTTGCATGAAGTCTTAGTCACTACAACAGATGTTTTGAACCTTTAAACCCTTACCTGAGCATGCAAATTTGAATGGGCTGTTGGAGTACTTTCGAGAAGTGTCTACGAAGATTAAAAAGAAGAAAGGAAGAAGAGGCTTAAGATAGAAGTAATGGAGTCATTTTAAGATGGAAATAGAATTGTATTTAGAAGTCATTGTCTTAATGTCCGTGACATCAAATTGAAAGTGAAAAAAAGTAATCAGGCGAGTAGAGTTTCAAGAAAAAAATGCAGAAAATTACGAGGAAAACCACCTTGATCCCTCTCATCAATTTTTCGTCGAGTACAACGTCATGTCTTTCGTCAGACAAAAGCTTGAACATGTGTGATCCATATCATCCCTGAATCAGGTCAGAAAATTACGAGAATACCGAAAATTCACCATTTTTCAAGAAAATTAGCTTTAACTCAAAAACTTGTGTACAAACATAACAAATCCACTATACCAAAATTTTCCTAGGAATCTGGGCTCCATTTTTTGTGACAATCACTTTGGCTGAAAGCCCTCGTAAATGGATTAAAAGTACCGATTTTTGTCAGGGGCAAGAGAAAAATCAGAGTATGCCTCAAAGATTGGAGTAGAACTGTTTATTGAAGCAAAAACTTGCTATAGGTGTCTAATAAAAGTTGTAGGGCAGATCACCACTATTCTTGTGAGTGGTGAACGGTGTTTCAAAACAATTCCTACGAGGATATATACCAACTGCAAGAAAACCATAAAATTTCCTAGTTTGAGTTCTGGAAACATGTTAAAACATTTGTTTAAAGCTAAAATTGATTATGTTGTCATGAATTTTCAGAATTTAGGTGCATCAGCTTGTAAGTGTTAAGGATTAGTCAGGTCTGTATTAAAAGTGGGATTAGTAAGACAATAAATGAACCAGTTTATATCTTAACCGAGCAACTACTCGAATGCACTTTTGCAGTTGATTGTTATACCGGTAAACAAAGCTCTATTTTTGCATATTTTATGTTACTGATCTTATGTTAGCATGACAATGCTGCAAGAAATTTTGAATAAAAGATTTTCACTATCAAAAAATTTTTTCATCAATCTTATGTTTTGTATTGTGTTGTTCAATAAATAAACGCATTTCAGAGTTAAGACGAATCTTTGCAATAACTTCTTTCGGGTTCTATGCGAAAAATCGATTGTGTGAATTGCAAAAAAAAGTAGCCTATCTTGTAGAGCAGAAAATTCTGGGCAACTTTGGTCAATAAAGTTATGTATTTTGAGCTAAACTGAAGGAATTTTATGTAGTTAAATTAATACCAAGTATTTGTGACAATACACAAAATTTAATTTTTTGGCGAAATTTCAATTTTTGCATCGATTTTTTCAACTTGTATAAAATGAACATTATAGTAATTTTTTTCTAGCTCGCCAAAACGAATAAAATGACACTAAAATCATCAATTTTGAAAATGGTTGTGAGTTATTGAAACGAAACCATGAATCAGGGCTTTCGGAGCATGTTTTGTTTTTACGGCATGTTCTGAATCGTTGTAGTTTTCGAGAAAAATGTGTTTGAAATTGCTCATACATTTTGTTGTAATACACAATTTGTGTATTACAACGAAATGCATGAGCAATTTCAAACGCAATTATCTCGAAAACTACAACGATTCAGAATTTACTGTAAAAACAAAAAATGCTCCAAAATTCATGAACTTTCCGAATATATACAAATTATGGCAACTTTTTCTCGAGTGGACTAGTCCTTTAAATCAACTATCACTCCCTAAATAAGTGTTATAAGGAATGCACATTGTGCAAAATGCAGCTTTTATATAATTTGAGGAATTTTTATTATTTGATTTTGTATTATTTGATGAAATTTTTTAGCAAGAATGTTGCACTTTGTCTAGCCAAAAATTTAAAAAATTTAATTTAATAAAAGTACTACATAAAAATGATAAATACATAACATTCTTCTGTTCTTTGTCACACAAAAATGTACTCCCCCAACAAGAATATTAAAATGAGGCCAAAAATAGAAAAATATGTAAAATTGTTGAATCTTTTTGATACTAAGTATGTAAAGTGAAAAATGAATGAATATAAGTGTAAAAAATGTGTCTATTTTTATATTAGAGAACAGTTTATTTTTATACATTATATTATGTGAATAATAATTTATACCATGTACAATAAAAAAGCTCATCGATATGGTCACTTGTGAACAGAAAATTAAACAAACAGATAGTCTGGGATATACAGACAAAAAAAACAAAAATTTATAAATTAAGAAAATTCACAACGAATCAAATGAGATCATAAACCAAAGAAAAATATATATATCAGAATAGATGGTCATAAAAAATATGGCATTATGACTTTATCCAAATTTTTGTTTCTTCAACCTACTTTCTCCAATTTTTGACTTATTTTCACTGTTCAAAATTTTTCATCAAAATGGAAAATTTTTCTTATTTTTGCTAAAAATCGTCATTTTATGAGCATTTTCAGCTTAAAAAACAAGTATTTTCCAACAAAAAAGGTTGGAGAAAAACTTGGATCAAGTCTTAATGTCAAAAATATATCAAGAATTTTTCAAAGAGAAAGTTTCCAAGAATGTGCAATATGCCCTGATTTTCAGGGGAATAAATTTTTATTGAAAAGAAAATTTGATTTTTTTATGTTTTGAAATAAAATTGAAAATCAGAAAGGTTCTGTGTATTGCCACGAAAATTTGAGCAAATTGAATTTTTGCATAGAAACGTCAAATTCAAAAACGGACCCCAACATAGTGTTCAGAACAGGGGGCGAAAAGGTGCATCACCCACCAACACAAAGGGTGGCATCATCCAGTGGGTGGCATCACCCACTGGATGATGCCACCCAGTGGTGATTTTCACATTTTGTGTTCCAAGATTAAAAAAAATTTGTGTTAGTAACACATCGAGTTTCCAAAAGTTCGATAAAACAAAACACAAACGGGCCTAAGGCGAATCCTTTTTGTATAAAATCAGCAAAAGGTCTTTTCACTAAATTTTTGCTCTTTGATAAGTTCGACAGAAAGTCAGGCAACAAAGAAATTTTTTTAGGTTTTTCGCCACGCCGAAGGAGATGGTGATAAGTCAATTGTTGAATTCGGATATTTCCATGCAAAATTACACCTTCATAAAAAAATGAAATTTTGATAAAAAAATTTTTCCCACCCCTGGAAACGTCTCTTTTTTTCTACCGAATTTTCTTACTTATACAGGCACTAAAAACTACAAAAAATCTAATGATCACCGTAGGAATGCAAGTTTAATAGGCGACACAAAAATTTTTTTGAAATCTTTACACTCTAATCGTGCGATTGTCATCAGGATTCTTCCTCAGATTCGTCAAGTACGGTTCAAAAGTTGTGCGCGCGTTGCACAAGTCGGTATTGCACAAGCAACGGAATTGGTATTCAATTTCTGGGGCTTTGCCGGCGAATTTTGGCGATGCCTTCCAGACCAATGGCCAGTTGTATTTCTGAAAAGAGGAAATTTAAACTAGAAAAGAACACTCAAAGTCGAAAGAGTAAAAGCCCTTTTTACGTAAGAACAGCGCAAAAAATAAATTAAGTTATAGAATCGCGACAGATGAGTCAACGTTTGACGTATGAAGTTCAAAAAAAACTTGTTGCTTACCTCATAGAGGCAAACGCTCAAAACTTGGTAGAATGGCTGCGAATTATCGAAGAATTGATCGAATGGTGCATCGAGATCGTCTTGAGTCATTCCATCGGCTATGCCCTTGACAAGGAGTCCATTTTTCAACGATCGACGAGAAGGAAAGAGGACACAAAAAACAAAATCTTCGTTTTCTACTTCTACTAATTCACCAGTCTAAAAATTTTTTCATTATTTTTTTAACCCATCACTTTATGAAGTTCTGTTTTTACTACATAGCAGGGGGCAAAAAGGTGGCATCACCCATCATGTGCATCAACTGAGAAGTCAATTTGAAAGTCTAATGCGTGGAAAATATACCGTAGAGTGGAATACTCGTCAATCAATCCGGACAGAGAATTTCTTACGTAAAAAATCCTCTGTCCGGATTGATTGACGAGTATTTCACTCCATGGTATATTTGGGTAACACTTATGTCAGCATTAGGGACAGCTCAAATTGTACTCACGTGGCGCAGCCCATATAGCAGTTTCAAACTGCGCTTTTCGACGCAGTTTCTAACTGTGTTTTTTGACGCAGTTTCAAACTGTCTATTTCGTTGCAATAGTTTCTCTGCGTAAAGTCATTCAACAAAGTAGTTTTGCTAACGACTAGCAAAGTTTTTGCTGATTGCAGTTTGAACATGCAACGAAATAGGCAGTTTGTAACTGCGCCAAAAAGCGAGTCGCATACTGCGTTTGCTAATCAATTCTAGATGACTACCACTAGCACAATTTTTACAAGTCTAAAGATCATTTATTAAGCATGTCTATTTCCTTTTATCTTTAATAAGTTCGAGTTTAAAATTAGACAACGTTGTAATTTTAACAGATTTTTTACTTGTTAGCTTTCTTTGTTGTTTAGCTTTATGTCGAACTTATCAAAGAGCAAAAAATTTAATAAAAAGACCTTTTGCTGATCGATGCCTTGGTGACAAGTAGGTGATCCCACCCACTAGGTGTTGGATGGATGAATTTGGGGTGCTATCACCCATTTTTTTGCACCCTGCTTCATAGACTAAAGCTTTTTTTTTGTTATAAACGTACTTTTTCATTTGTCTGATAACAAGTCAAAGCTCTGGACATATCCACCAACGCCAGCAACACCAATACTTTAAGACTGGTAACGGCTTGAATCATCTGAACGGGGGACATTTTTTCTTGAAGTAAAATAAAAATCACGAGATTAGAGTGTCTTGCTAAAAATTTTCACGATTAGTATGAAAAAATTGTCGGAAATTGCAACAAGAAATCAGCACGTACGATTTAAATTAGTACACTATTGTTATAAAACAATAGACTAAGAGAGCTCACACTTGGCGAAGACAAAGCTTGATTGATATGTATAGAGCTAGATATAGAGGATCAAGAGATTAAAGTGAAAATTGTTAGAAAAAGGATTAAAGCACATGTCTTGCAGAAAATTGTTCAAAAATTAAAGAAATTTGCGTGTGCAAGATATCAATGGCGAGAGCGGAATTGCTATCTTAAGCCTAAGCCCAAGCCTAAGCCCAAACATAAGCCTAAGCCCAAGCCAAGCCTAAGCCCTTGTCATCATTGCCACTATGAACAATTTATGTTCATGCTCATGTCAATGCGACAAGGATTGTCACTTCTTGACACTTGTGCAACCTAGTAGTTGATACCCTATCCTTCTATAGAAGAAAGATGCCATCTATCCAAAAACTCCAACCAGAAATTTTCACCCGACCGCCTCGTTCAAAACCAATTCTCAGCTCTGAACACTTTCAAAATAAACTTCATGATCTGCGAAATTCCCTACACTAAATGGGAGGTTCATTCCGCTCTCGCCATTGATATCTTGCACACCGCAAGATATATGAATAAAACGAAAGAAGGCGGAGCATTGCGCATTTTGGCGACTTTTCCTATTGTTATAGACACAAAATCACTCCATTGAAGGCAACTCGAGAAGAGGCGGGGATCTACCTGCTTTCTTATTGTATATGACGTTTTAGTTTTATTCTATGAACAATGGAACTAAGTACGATAGTCAACCCCGCCCGGATACATTTTGATCCAAAAAAATCTTTTGAAGCAAATGAATTGGTTCTATTTTAGAAATCCATTAAAAAATTTTTATAATGGATTTTTTCAGCCAAATTAATTTTTTTGGCTCAAAATAGCTATTCAACAGTGTAATTAACATGGGAATACTCTTTCAAAATTTCGGTTTGATTGTTTTGGACCATGCTTAACAACTTCCACAAAAAATTTTTTTCAAAAAAGCGCCATGAGTACTTTATAAGCAAAATTAAAAATCACGATTTTATCGTAAGCTTGGCTCAGTGGTAGTACCCCTGCCTTCGAGTCCAATAGTACAGGGTTCAAATCCACCTGCGTCGAATTAATTCTGAAGCTGGTTTATTTGGTATTCATAGCACTTTTTTGAAAAAAAGTGCTATGAGTACCAAATAAACCAGCTTCAAAATCAATTCGATGTAGGTGGGATTTGAATCCTGTACTGTTGGACTCGAAGTCGGGGGGCACTAACACTGAACAAAAAAAATCAGGAGCATTCTAAAAATGCTCCTGATTTTAGCACGTATGCTCGTAATTGCGTAGTTTGCTTGCTTCTAATTTTGTTAGACACAAAGATTTCCAAAAAAAGTGGATGAGTAAACATTTGCTTGACACATCGGGATCAAATGTTTACGTAATCATGTTTAACCAGTCGGAAATAACCCACGGAATTATCAATGGACCGGAATGTCGGTTTGCCCTAGAGGAAACCAAAAAAAAGCATAAAGCAAAAATGGGATATGTTTAGAGTCAAGTTTCAGAAAGACCAAAAATACAACTTTTAAGATTTGGTTTTATACGTGAGTTTTGAAAGGCTAAAAGGCTAATGTTACGTATAATTTGAACAAAAATATATAGGACAAAGTTTTGGCTGAATTGAATCTGAAATGAAAATCATTTGTGCAAAAAGAATTGAAATCACCTGGGATTCAAACCAGGCGGTGTAAAATAAAGAGTCAGCAGTGCACCCAATGCACCATCAACACTTTTGATTGGTGGATGTTAAAGTTTAGCTATTAAAGCAACTTATTTTTTTATTTTTTGCTATCATTAATTAATTTGTTGAAAAAAATGAAATTATTTGTGAAAACTTATAAGTTGCTTTAATGGCTAAAATTTAACATCTACCATCAGAGGTGTTGATAGTGTATTGGGTGCGCTGCTGACTCTTTATTTTACATCGCCGGGTTCGAATCCCAGGTGGTTCCAATTCTTTTTGCACCAATAAGAATTTGCTCATTTGTTCATGGTGGGTGAACTAGGGGCTCTAACACCCATTTGTTCATGGTAGGTAAACTTAGGGCTCTATCGTCCATTTTTTCGCTCCCTGCAGCCATAAACTATAGATTCTGTTACATATTTTTCAATTTTTTCTAAAAAAAGTTATAGTATTTTTCGACGTCACATGTTTACAGTTTATTTTTCTTAACAAAATCTTTTCTATTCTTTCAAGCTACAAAATTTTTTAATTTAGCCGAAAATTATACTTGATGAAAAGTTAACGGAAAGTTAAAAATGCTCTTCGTATGTAGAATCGCATGATGTCCTTCCATTTTTGGCAAAATTGTATATTTGCTTTTAAGTTGTTTATTTTTTTTCAGAAAACGGTTAAAGAAAATATCCTAAAATTCGTAAAAAATAAATTTCGAAAATATCCTAAAAATAAATTATAATGCACATTAAAATTCAAGATATTATTACACGAAAGTAAAAATTTCAAAAACTGTAGGATGTTTGTATTCATGTGAATAGGTGTTTGCGTAGATAACCGAAATAGGGTATTATATTGTGGGTATTATAGTCTCAAACACGTGTGTTTTTAAATGGATAAAAACCAGTTCGGGTAAAGTGATCATGTGGACTTGAGTAAAACAGAGATCAGTCTTTATACACAGTCAAACCCCGATTTACATGGGACCTTCAGGGTCTGACAAAGTTAGATTTTGTCGAGACCTAGCCCAATAGTTAGGAAAAAATGTGGAAAAAACGAATATAATAGTCGCTTGATTGATTGGATAAGTTGCAAAATTGTTCGATTTTTAATTTTTTTAAAGCACTAGTACTTAGTTTGAAAAGACAAAAGAAAAAGTTTCGGTGGCGCAATGGCAAAGCAGCGACTTAGTGGCCACAAGTTCGCGGGTTCTAATCCCGCTTGGAGTACTGTTCTTTAATCTAAAAATACAGGGTTCGAGTCCCGTGTAGTACATGAGATCTGGCTCATAATGCATGAGACCTAGCTCAAAAGTTATAAAAAGCGAATATAATAGTCGCTTGATTGATTGAAGATAAATTTTTTGAGCTATGGGATCATAAAGTTGCAAAATTTTTCGATTTTTATTTTGTGCAAAAAAAATTTCTCCAAGCTTTTCAAAGTCCTGAAAAAATTTGTCTAAGTCCTGAAAAAGTGTCGTTTTCGTTAGGTGTTGAAAAAGTGTCATATCTCGGCGAAGACTAAGTGAATTCGATTAATTTTTTTCCTACAATATTCTACTCCTTTTAATCAATAATTCTACGAGAAAAATATTTGAAAAGGTATTTTACTGATTTTTTAAAATTTGGTTGAATTTTTCACTTTTTGCATATTTCAAAGGAATTCAAATGAATAGAAGTCGTGAAGGACATTACCAATTTTTGTTATCGGAGACTCAAACGATTGCTAACAGGCTAGAAAACAAAGCTACGGCGCGATTTTTCTTTTTAGGTTCGAAAAATGGAGTTTTTTATGTCAAAAACTGTAAAATTTTGGGCATTTTTGGAGAATAACAAAAAAGTTTTCTTCAGCGCCCATAAAACTGGCTCTGTAGCTTTAATTCTACAGCTCTTACGAGCACTTTGAGCCCTCGATCATTAAAAATGATGTTGTCCTTCACGACTTCTATTCATTTGAAGTTATTAAAAAAATAAAAATAAAAATTAATAAAAAAAAAAAAAAATAAAGTTATTAAAAATAAAAAATTAATAAAAAATTTAATAAAAAAAAAAGCACTACTACTTGGTTTGAAAAGACGATTCTCAATAATCAGATCTCGGTTGTGCAGTGGCAATGCATTGGCTTCGTGACCACAAAGTTTTCGTTTCGAATCTCCTTGGAGCCAAATTTTTTTTGCACAAAGTAAAAAAAATTTTGCAACCTTATATATGACCCCATAGCTTTTTTGCACGCTCTCGGATCGCTGCGAATTCTTTCGTAAAGTGCTATTGGCACTTAACACGTTTTTAATCGCTTTTACGGATATTCAAAAAAATGCACATTTTTGTGCGCCGTGTGCGGTTTAGATTGAAAAAATATGATCTAGTGAGTCCCTTGGGTCTGGGATCCATGGGGTCCCAAAAAAGTGGACCCCTTTTGGACTCTGGTTACAACTCAATATTTTTAGAAACACAAACGCATTTTTTTCAAAATTTGACAAAATTTACAAAAGATATTAATAGCTGATGTGCTTTGTCGTAAGAAGATTTATGTGTGGAATGAGACGTATAAGCTTACGTAATATCCCATCTTTTTCTAATTTTAGACTATAAGCTCATAGTACACTTTTTTTCGCATACACAAATGTTTCATTAATTTTTTTCCTTGGCATTCTTTCAATTTATTATATCATTCTCCTTTTTCGGCAGCAATTTTTCAGCAAAAAAATCCCACTGGACCTCGTTTTTTAAATATCACATGCACCAGACAAAGCCTAGCATAAATGTCATGAAGTTTTTTGTGTTTAAAACCCCATTACGAAAAATGGGCTTCCAAAAAAAATCATGCATTTGCGAGGCCTATTCACCCACTAAAATTTAATTGACTTTTTAACTGCACATTTTGACGTATGGCAATTACTCAGAAGTGAGTTAGCAAGATCGAGAAGTCACAGTGAAAAAAGTCATGGTGTTCACTCGTGCCTGGAAAGGCAAGGTGACACAGAAAGACGGAAAAAAATTGAAGTTATAGAAATTATTTTCCGCAGCAAAGAGAAAGAAGAACAATGTGAGGTATTGAAAATTTTTTAAAACAAAAGAAACGGAAATTGAAGAAAAAGTTGAAATAATCAAGTGTACATTGGCGTGGAAATTTTTTTACGGCAGTTGTTGTTGCCACGATTAAGCTTGGAAAAAATAGATGTGTCATGACATGTCATCTTTCGATGCAAATTTGAATTTCATCAGTAAAATTTTTTTAAGAAAAACATTTAAGAAAATAAAGCGCAAAAAATTATCGCCTCAGATGGGACTCCAACCTTGCATTGTAATATAAAAATCTGTAGTGCTATCCACTACACCACACGACCAATTGAGATGTATGAGAAATAATTTGTTCATCAAAGAATAGTTTTTTTTTTTAAATTTTATGATCTTTAAATATTTTTTACGTTATTTTTTGCATTTTTTCTTGAAAAAAAAACAATATTTTTCAATTTTATTTTTTCAGCGTCCAGCCGAATTTCGCACTCCTGTACAAGACTGTTTACGAGGCTTTCCAATTACGGAAAAATGCCAAAAAATTATAATCAATATAAAAAGGGTATAATAGAAATTTGTCTTTGATGGGCAAATTATGTCTCATAGATCTCAGTTGGTCGTGTGGCGTAGTGGCTAGCACTACAGTTTTTTAATATTACAATGCAAGGTTCGAGTCCCATCAGAGGCGATATTTTTTTGCACTTTTTTTCTTAAATTTTTAATCCACAAAATACAGTCTTCTTGAAGTTGTTGGCAAAAAATAATGAATTTTGCATTCCTTAACCGAAAATGGTAAGAGAGTCTCCAGGGGCACCTCTAGGAGGAGCAACCATCATTCCCTGTGACCCCCAAACAAAAGAAAAAAATAATGAATTTTCGGGGTAAAGGACTCATTTTTACACTTCGGCAATATGTGGAATCGATTTCTCACTTAAAAATATCCCTAAGGGGCTTATTTTTAGGAAAATTTTTCTGCTCAAGAATCCTGTCATTCTGTTATTAGAAAAGGAAGTAGAAGAAAATTCATCGAGAACGTTTCAATTTTTTCACGAAATCCACCCTCGTTACACACACGCATGACGTTAGCCGTAGACAAAAGTTTCGTAAAACACGTAGTAATATCCGCTTTCCACACATGCTTGTCAGCTAGCATGATTGACCGGCTATTCATGCGGCTTAAAATAACACCACTTGACATTTTATTGCCTTTAGGTTCTATGATTCAGCCAGGGGGAATTTTTATGATGTACGCAGTTTAGTCAACTCTTCTTCTTGCACTTATGAATGGAAATGGTGTTTGAGATGCACTAGATTTGATCGAAAGCCAAAGTTCAATGAGATTTTTGAAGTGTACGAACGGAAAAATTTCATCATGCTAAGTAATGCGAAACTTTGAAAAATGCTGGAACCTTTGAGATGCCATTAGATCAATGATCTATGTTTTTGGGCTCGTTTCTTAGGGCTAGATGTAACAAAAAAATAACATTTTAGCTAAAGTCAAATTAATTGGAACTCATAAAAGAATAGTAAAATTATTTGTGTATTGGATTAACTTGAATGTAATAGGCT
>JAQGBS010003442.1:0-11518 GCA_034698545.1 Acrobeloides obliquus
TCACCCTCGGTCATAACAACTCCGTATGTACCACCTAAAAATTTACGAAATTCAACAAACAATAACACACAACACGGCAGCCCAAAACGTGAAACACCCCTAAAAACGCTATAAAATCGGCCAGAAACTTGTTCTAGAGGGGGTTTCTATGCTAAAAAAATGTTTCCCTGATCTTGATTCAGGGATGGGGAGGGTGTATTGAAACGAAAATTAACTAAAATTTGAATTTTATGACGGAAAACACTCTTGTTTGGGGGTTTTCTATGTTAGAAATCGATTGCGCACAGTTTCGAAGCCTGAAAATGCTTTCCTGATTCAGGGAAGCGTGTATTGAAGCGAAAATTAATCAAAACTTGATTTTTACGATAAAAAACCTGGCATACACAATAACGAAACGATGAAGAGAATTACAAGCACAAATGTCATCCCGTTCTTGTCTATGCTGAAAATCTTGTTTAGGGGTTTTTCTATGCTAGAAATCCATAACGCGCATTTTCGAAGCCTGAAAACGCTTCCCTGACCCTGATTCAGGGAAGTCGAGAATCATTTTTTGTGCAAAAAGTTTTTTTGGGTATTCCCGCTTCGTGCACGTTTTGGGTCACCGTACACAACGAACCTCGGATGAGTTCATTAAATTCGATAAAATCAGTCCTTCCCGCATACGCATCACCATCTTTCACTAGCGTTTCCACAGTAGTCTCATAATCAGTTATAGCAACTGCGGGTAGTTCGCCCAGCCAATAGGTGTACACACTTCCATATTCATCACGCCACTTCCTAAATGCTTCACCAGGCTCATCTTTTGCCATTGTAAGCAGATTTCCAAAGATTGGCCAAGGTGTCGGTCCTAAATTTTCTCGGTGACATGAAATTTTCGTCAACATGAATTTTCTCTACCAGGAGGAAGATTTTTTCTTTTCCAGTAAAAGTTATATAAAGACATAAGGAAAAGTACAGCCACAACCAATTGTAATAACATGTTGATGTGTACCAGTTGATCAAGAAACAAGAAGTCAAAACACACAATTCAACTTGTTGTAAGCCCACCACTCACAGTGGAGGATTTATGCAACACTAGCCTGGACGTTGTGGGGTAAGGCATTTTTGTATGCGGGCGAACACATGCCCGGCCCTCAAGTTGTCCGTTCGCACGCTTTTTTTGGTTGTCGCTGCTGCTGGTTCACCCTTAACCCGGTCCAGAATTCGCCCATCCGCGCCTAAATGATCCGATTTTTTGCGCGTTGTCAAAACTGTACTCAAGATGCACCCTAAGGCAGAGAACTTTGTTGCCGCAATTCATCAAGCCCCTTACAAGAGAATGTGCAGTCTATAAATCACAATGAAAAACTATTTGGTCCTTGATTTCCTAATGCGATCACAAAGAACTCTATCGGGGAAGAGAACGCACAGTAATTGACGATGTATGTTTTGAAGTTGCAAAAAAAGGTTCTTTTGTACAGAGCGAAAAAAAGAGAATTTGAGCAAAAATTCGATTTTGCATAAAAATTTCGATTTTTGAAAAAAAATTCAATTTTTAAGCAAAAACTCGATTTTTGAACAAAAATTCGATTTTTGAACAAAAATTCGATTTTGAGCAAAAAATTCAATTTTTAAGCAAAAACTCGATATTTAAGAAAAAAAATTCAATTATTGAGCAAAAACTCATTTTTGAATCAAAATTCGATTTTTGGGCAAAAATTTTAAAATAAAGTACATGTACGAAAATCAACGAAAAACGCTTCCCTGATTCAGGGATGGCGTATTGTGTATTGAAGCGAAAAGTCACAAAGAAAGAAAAAGCGTTATTTTTAGACCAAGATATGTTATTTTCGTGTCAATATATAGTTTTTCTTGAATATACATATCAAATTCGGATTCGCCGCACATTTTTACCCCCAAAAGGGGCCGTTTTTAGGCAAAAATGCGATTTTTGCGACTTTTCGCTTCAATACACAGACCTTTCCTGAATCAAAAAATGGCAAATTTTTTCAATTGTTTAAACAAAAATCGTCATTTTTTAAAGCATTTTCAGCTTAAAAACAAGCATTTCTCAATTTTTCGCCTGCGGATTCAAGAAATTTTTGCGACTTTTCGCTTCAATACACAATACGCCTTCTCTGAATCAGGGAAGGGTTTTTTCGCTTAGAAATTGTCAAATTCGGATACATGTTTTTATCCCTAGAGGGATCATTTCCCAACAAAAAATTTTCATGTGCGTGGCCCCCTATTGTGTAGTAGGTCCCGGTTCTGTATTCGATTTCGATTTTTTGAACATTATTCTACATGAAGCATTGAAGATGATGTCATACACAAAATTTTCATGTACACTCACGAAATTTTATTTTTCAAGTCGTCACTCTAAGAGGTTTTCTTCTTGGAAACACGAAGGTTTACCTCTTAAAAAAATATTTTTTAAAGAGGTTAATCTCTTTTTTCGAGAGGAAAACCTCTTGGTATGAGAACCTTAACAAATTTTTTATTAGTGCAGTCTGGTTTTTCATTCGTATTGCTCGCTGTGTTAAAGGGGGAGTTCAAACCATGGCCAAGTAGAAATTTTTTAAATTTAAACAAAATAACATTTCTAGGATAAATTTTATGCGAAAAATCGATTAGAATAGGTTTCGAAGCGTGAAAATTGGCCCTGATTCAGGGAAGGGAGGTCGTATAGTGAAGTGAAAATCGAAAAATTAAAGGATTTTTAACCAAAAAAGACCCCCCCCCCCCTGGGTAATTTTATGCGAGGAATCGATTATGAATAATTCTGGATCATGAATACATTTTCTTGACCTTGATTGAGGAAAGAATTCGATGTATTGAACAGAATTAAAAGACAGTCATTCTTATCGAAGCAAAATTACCTCGGAGGAATCTTTTTGTTTAAAAATTCAAATTTTTCGATTTTCGCTTCAATACACGACTTTCATTCCCTGAATCAGGGTCAAAGAAGTATTTTCACGCGTCAAAACCTATTCCAATCGATTTTTTGCATAAAATTTACCCAGAAATGTCATTTTTTAAATTAAAAAAATTTCTACCTGGCCATGGTTTGAACTCCCCTTTAAGTTTTTTTATTATAAAAATGAAACTCTTTATTCTACTAGCCTTTATTATACTAGCGATTGCTATAATCGGAACAAGTGGAATATGCGAACAATGTCCTTCAACATGCCCAAATAGCTGTAGTTCTGTGACATGTAAATGTGTTAGCGAGCGCGTAAGAAATCTTTAAAAAATCATTAAAAAAATATACTACTTCTTTAGTGTTATTATTGCCTTAATGGGTGTGACTCTTATGGAAGGTGTATTCAATAAAAAGCAAGTTGGTCGAAAAAAGTAAGACACTTGATGTACCCAAATTTTCTAAAAAATAAGATAACTTTTCGTCGCATGAACTTTTTTCGTACAATTATTTTTTGTACAAACTTTTTTCGTACGATACTTTTCGTTGTACTAACGTTAGCCTTGGCCTAGGTCTTAGCCTAAGCCTTGGCCTTAGCCTAGGCCTTAGCCAAAGCTAAGTCTTGGCCAAGTTGTACTAACGAAACTCGTTATACTAACAAAAAGTAATTGTACGAAAAGTATATATACGAAAAGTTTGTACGAACCACAATTGTACGAAAAGTTATACTGCCAAATTTGTGTTTATGCAATTATTTCTAGGCTTTTCCAATGTCCACCAGAATGTGAAAATAGTTGTAATATGTAATACAAAAATAATACATGATATCTCAAATTTTATTAACGTTAAAAACTGTTCATAACTTTGTTTCAAATAAAACCATTATACTATGCACTTTGACTAACATAGAGATTAAAAGTGTAAGCAATTCTGATGCTCATATGAAACACTGTCATATGTGCTACATACTGACTTCTCTGGTCATCTGGATAATTATAACGTCGTACGCCCACATGTGCACCAGAATACGAAAATGGTGCTGTGCTCAAATCTTAATTTGGAATCCCGGAATATCGTGTGAGTTGACATGAAAATTTAACAAACAACAAGTGACTTCTTTGCAGGATTATCCTGTATCAACAATGAATGACATTTACTAGTTCCATTTTTAGCTTGATCTTGTTAAATGCCTTAAAGTGCATTCAGGCTACACTCTTTTTTACATATTGTAAGCAACAAAGATTTTAGCTCAACATGGGTTTAGAATTTGAGATATTGGGCTGTTCCAAAATTATGGGGAATCGATTATGCGCATTCCCGAAGCGTAAAAATACTTCCCTCTGCCATTATTATACACCCACCTCGTCCCTGAATCAGGGTTGGGTAAATTTTTCCATGCCTTGAAAATGCGCGCAATCGATTTCTCGCATAGGAAAACCCCGAGACAGCCGGTTTTCCAGTGAAAAATCGATTTTAGTTCACTTTCGCTTCATTACATCCATCTCGTCCCTGAATCAGATTCAGGGAAGCGTTTTTACGCTTCAGGAATGCGCGCAATCGATTCCCCGCATAAAATTACCCCTAGGTAAATTTTTTATTCGTTTTTGATAGAGTAAAAAGAGTTGGTTTCGAGCGAGATCGAACCTGTGGGCCGAACGTAGCTTAACTTGCCAGATCGGACAAGATCGCTCCAAACTTGCCAGATTGGACGGGATCGCTTAATAACTTTTAAAGAAAGTTTTCTGGATTATGGATTGAAATAGGCTTTAGAGGTCATCTAGATATTACGTAATCATGTTGGGGAGGGGGGGGGGATGTAAGCAACCAAAAAGTTGATTACGTAATATCTAGAATACCCCTTACCTCAAATAGTTTTTTTCCATTTTCGAATTTTATGAATCAAAGATTTGTTCAAGTTGTATAATCCGCACTCATGGTGTTCTATTTTTGTTATAAACAACGATCTTCTCAACCGAATTTTTGATGTACGACTAAAATCGATTCGTATGGTACAAACAAGTGCTGGAAGAGGAAAGCCTGACATGGTTCTCAAAATATCAATATAATCCTTCCATGATTCCAAAAATATCAACATAGAAAGGGGGACACGATAATATATGCCTAATTTACATTCACTTAAGACCAAAAATCCGAGTTATTTTTAGATGCGGATAGACAATCACGGAAGAGAGAAAATCATAAAAACATCACAACGAATCAAAGAGCTATTGGGGATTCAAGGACCATACCCACGCGAATAGACTTTTATAAAAAGTGTAGATGTAGCCTATCTTGTAGATCACAAATTCTGGGCAACTTTGGTCAATCAAGTTATGTGTGTTTGAGCTAAACTGAAGGATTTTTATGTTGTTAAACTTTTTCTCAATATTCGTGTCAATACACAACAAAGTTCAAATTTTTTGGTGGAAAATTCCATTTTTGCATCGATTTTTAACATTTGCATAAAATGCGCATTGTAGCAATTTTTTATAACTTGCCAAGAATAAAATGATACAAAAATTATCAAATTTTGAGTTATTGAAACGAAAACCCTGAATCAGAATTTTCGTTTCAATAACCCAAAACCATTTTCAAATTTGATAGTTTTGGTGCTATTTTTTATTCGTCTTGGCAAATTATAAAAAATTGCTACAATGTTCATTTTATGAAAATTTAAAAAATCGATGCAAAAATGAAATTGTCTACCAAAAAATTTGAACTTTGTTGTGTATTAACACGAAAATCTGAATTTTTTTATAAATAATATCACTATCATGTTTTTTGCATAAAATTACCCCTAGGTAAAAAATTCTATCAATTTTGGACGATGCAAAAAGATTTGGTTCCAAGCGGGATTGAATTCGGGTCATTAAACTCAAAGTCTGTGATGCTATCCATTAGACTATAGTCTGTTTAAGAGGTAGGGTAAAAAAAGTTGTATATAGCATAGCCAAGTGGACAAGGGAGCCGCCTGTCCAATCTGGCAAGTTACGCAACGTTGGACTCTCAGGTTCGATCCCACGAGGGCAAAAAAATTCAATGGAGCCATTTTTTATTCATTGTTTGAAAAAGAAATTTTTGTGAACACCAAACTTTTTGCCCTAGTGGGATCGAACCTGAGGGCCCAAAGTTACTTAAATTACCAGGTCGGACGAGCGGCTTCCTCGCCCACTTGGCTATGTTGCATACAACTTTTTTTGCCCTAACGCTTAAACAGACTATATGCTTCCGGCGCTTTTTGGAACTTCTCCGTGAAACAGCAAATGTTCTTGTATAGCATATTTATTTTCTTTTTCGCTATTTTCTTGTGTATTTTATGATAAAATTAATTCGACGCTAGTGGGAGTCGAACCCGAGGCCTTTTGGGGTCAACGACTAGATCATATCCACTGCACCATCGATATTTTTGTTGAAGAAAAACATTTTATGAAAAACTATTTTCCCTTGTTTATTCAAAATTTTTACAAACATATTTATTTTCTTTTTCTTTTGTTTACTCATTGACTTGCTGCTGCTCTTTAACCTCATAAACGCTGAACTATATGGAAATGAACTTTTTCCTTATCGTTTTCTCCATTTTTTTCTCGTCGCATTTGGTTTTATTTTTCTTGCGTGGGTCGGCTTTAAGGAGCTTTAAGCGGAGGTAGAACAAGAAGAAATTTCGTAAACTTGAATTCATTTTATGAAGAAAAACATTGTCGATGTATTTGTTTCTTTCACAAGTTGGTAAACATTCCCAATTCTTGTCTAATCTGCCGGTGATTAAAAGTGTTCACGTGGTGAAATTACTCGAGGTCCAAGTAACAAATCAAACAGGCAGTGATCAGATCAAATGAATAATGGCGGAAGTTTTTTTTCATCTCGAATAATTGTAGAAAAAACTTAACGCCATTCAAATCCACAATTCACAAACTTTCTTTAAAAAAAGTAAGTAAGGAGCCACGTGAAAACTTTTAATCTTGTCCGATCTGGCAAGTTAAGCAACGTTGGGCCCGCGGGTTCGACCCCGCTCGAAGCCAATTCTTTTTGCTTTGTCCAAAAATGGATAAAAAAATTTTGCCTAGGGGTAATTCTATGCGGAGAATTGATTGCGCGCATTCCCAAAGCGTGAAAATGCGTTCCTGATTCAGGAAAGAAATGGGTGTATTGAAGCGAAAATGTAAATTATTCCAATTTTAGCTGAAAAATCGACTGTCTAGGGGTAATTTTATGCGGAGAATCGATTGCGCGCATTCCCAAGCGTGAAAACACTTTTCTGATCCTGATTCAGGGAATGTGTGTATTGAAGCGATTTTTGAAGAATTTTTCAATTTTTGACGATTTTTTAAATTTTTACGGATTTTTTAAATCTTTAATCGATTTTTAATTTTTTGTAAAGATTTAAACAATTTTAAGCAAGTTTTTTATTTTACAAAAAATTTATAATTTAGGGGGGGGGAAGTAAGGCAAAAAGTTTTGAGTGCAGATGGGAATCGAACCTGAGAAACATTTTAAGAGCCGAGCGTTTTTGCCACTCGACTATGACAGCGCATTATTTGTTAACATTAAATTGCAATGATAAGCCTGCCGTTAAACATGATATGAGGCTAAAAAATTATTCTTGAAGGGTATCCCCATGATCTTGGTGTCATTTTTCTTCTTTCGCCGAGCCCCATCGATTGGTATAGGCCGTGACGGAATTGGACTTCAGATGACGGAGATAGCGCAAGCAGACAGATACACATAGAACGTTTAATATTTTAGTATTAGCCGTTATGTTCCTTAAAAAGTAAAATATCGATTTTTGAATTTTTTTCAAAATTTCATACATGGAAATTTGGTTTGCTTTTGAAAAAAGACATTTTTTATTTGAAATCTTTAAAATTCAATTTGTCCAATGAAAAAAACAATTTTAAGTTTAACTCAAATGACTTCCAAGAAAAATGTTTAGTTTTTGTTGTTGCAAAAAGTACATTTTTTATTTAAAAAAATAATTTTTCGTTTATAAAAATTCTTCTTTCATTTTTACGATACTTATCTTTAGCCATGTAAATTTGTCCACCCTCTTGCCAGTGAAGACTCTGACGCAATTAGCATGTCTAATAATTCTCTTTGAACTTGATGTCCCTCTCATTTGAGAAAGTGTGGGATGAATTTGCGTTATTTGAGTTAATTTCATCGGGGAATTCCAATTCCGGGTCCATCTTCACATGAAGATGGATGACGGGAAAACACGCAATTCCACATATTTTTTAGGACTGAACAAAATCGTGACTAAAAAATGCCCATTGGTGACACTTAAAGAAAAGAGGAGGAATTTCCTTTATTAGCAATCCCTTTTGTTTTATTTGACTGGAGAATTCATTTCCTGCTATTTTATAAATATCTTTTATTCGACAAAAGCGTCATCCAAAATTTTATAGTTTGTATTATGGATAAAAATTCGATTTTTTCGATGCGGTTTTTTGTAGGAGAAAGCTCAGACGATTCTGCTTCAGATCCAAATTCGCTTTTATCATATGCGAATTTTTCAATTTGAAATTTTTCAAGCAATTTTTTTCCATCTTCTCAATAAGGTAGAGAATTGATTTGAACATAATCTGATAGCTTACAAGGGACCTTTTAAACATGTAAAATCGGTTTTTTTCTAATTTTGACAGGAAGTTGTTGGGCATATTTTACTTGTTATAAATATGTTTTTGGTTTGGGTGTCTGAAGCTTCGTTGCGGAGAAAAATGAAAAATAATAAAAAATTTGATCAATGCAAAAAAATTTACGCACAAGGGAATCGAACCAGACGTCTTTCTACTATCAAGCGAGTCACTTGACACTCGTCCATAGTTAATTAAATTTAAACATCTTAACAAAATAATATCAAGTTGTAGTTGTATAAAGTATTCGTGCCAATATCTCCGCAACGAAGCTTCAGACACTCAAACCAAAACATATTTATAACAAGTAAAGTATGCCCAACAACTTCCTGCCAAAATTAGAAAAAAATCGATTTTACATGTCTAAAAGGTCCCTTGTTAGTGATGCCCCAACATCGTAAAAAACCGTATCAAAAAATCTTAGATTTGCGTGTTTGCTGTTGCATGAAAGGTCGCAGGTTCGATACCCAGCTTCGTCGCTTGGTTTTTACCTTAACAGTTATGAGAAATAGAATTGTCAAAATTGAGACCAATTTATTAGCCAAAAACCAAGCGACGAAGCATGGTATCGAACCCGCGACCTTTCGGGTAACAGCTAAATACGCATCCTACTGCATCACTGAGACCATGTCGTCCCACAACCTTAAATTCTTTATCATTTTTTCTCAATTTTGACAACTCTATTTCTTATCATTGTTAAAAGATTTTTTTATACGGTTTTTTACGTTGTTGGGGCACTAAGCCATTAGATTATGTTCAATTCAAATCAATTCTCTTATTGGGAAGATGGAGAAAAGTTGCTTTAACAACTTCAAACTGAAAAATTCGCGAATTTTGAATATTTTTTAAAAATTTTCTCGTCTATACGCTTTCCCTGAATCAGGGAAGCGTTCTTTCGCTTCGAAAATGTTAAATTCGAATTTTCTGCATGTTTTTACCCCTGAAGGGGTCATTTCGAAAAAATTTTCACATAGTTTTTCACAAAAATTCGAAAAAAATGAATTTTTTCTCAATTTTTTTCAATTTTTTCTCAACTTTTTTCGATTTTTCTCATTTTTTTCGCAATTTTCTCCATTTTTTTCGATTTATCTCAGCTTTTTTCGATTTTTCTCTTTTTTCGAATTTTTTCTCAATTTTTTTCGATTTTGTTCAATTTTCTCAATTTTTTTCGAATTTTTCTCAATTTTACCCCTAGAGGAGTCATGTCGAAAAATTTTTACTTGAGTAGCCTCCCTATTGTGTAGTAGCTCCCAAAAAGTGATTACAGTTCAACAACAAAGGCTCAACATAAATATTAAAGGCTGTAAAAGAATTTTTCTTTTTTGCTATCCTTTTTCGAATTTTTTGTTTATGTCTATCAAAAAAAATTCTCAGAAACCTTGTTGAATTGAACAGTTGTAAAATGCGAAGAATTGAGAATCCTTTTAAGAAACCATATGGATCTTTCCGTTTCATCTTTTTCCGACTTTATTTAAAATTTTCAGAAAACGACAAGGGGAGACAAGCAGCAGCACCGGAAACGGGGGAATTTCATTCTTGAAGCATATGATGAGGGGCAAACAATCATTGACATTCATAAAGGATCAAATTTGTTATAAACCAACTCCCCCAATTTACAAACAACGCTGCAAAAAAGATCACGAGCCTCAGCCAGTCAACCGATCACATTTGTTTAAATTTCAGCTTGATGACGTCCGGTAAACGTTGGGCTAACGAAAAAAACATACAAAATAGGATTTTTTTGTTTGAATGATTTTCGATTCTTTGTAAACAAAGGTGTGTAACGGTTATACTCGAAAATTTATGAATTTTGTAATTTTTGGACAATCGTTTCAATATAAAATTCGTCAAAAATTTAAGTTCGTCGACGAATTTTTCAGTTTTTGATGAATTTTTCTTTTTTCGACGAATTTTTCTATTTTTCACGACTTTGTTTTTTTGACGAATTTTGACTAATTTTTAAGTCTTGGCGAATTTTTCCATTGTTGACGTATTTTTCTATTTTTCACGAATTTTACTATTTTTGACTAATTTTTCTATTTTTCACGAATTTTCTTTTCATTTTCTGTAATTCTAATTGATTCGGGGAAAATGTATTGAAGCGAAAAAAGACAGACATTATAAAATTTTTAAAAAACGAAAAATTTCGCTTAAATGTCATTTAAGCGCAATTTTTCGTGTCGATACACAGCTTTTTCTTGATTCATGGCAGCGTTTTCATGCTTCGGGAATATGAAACTCGGATTCCCCCAGAATAAAATTACCCTTAAAGGAGTCAATCAGATGCTAAAACTTCGTATTTTTTAAATTTCGCTTCAATACATTTTCCCTGATTCAATTGTAAAGTTTTTCGAGTATAAAAGGGCATTAATAGAAACTGTTTACTCCATAGTCATATCATTCATTTGTTATTTTAATGTCTTAAAGTTCCTCGAGACACCGATATTTTGAACGTCCCGAAAAACTTCTCAAAACAATACTATAGACTTTAATCTTTTCTCATCAACATAAAATATTTCCGTCTCGTTATAGAAGAGTTTCCTTCAATCCCAGAAATTTGACGAACACGATGTTTTGTTTTTAGAAACATTTGCCGCCTTTGAAAATATTTATCAAAGTTGTAAAGTTTCGTTCGGGGATTCTCTTTGGTTTCTGGACTATGTATGTAATCAGCACAAGCGTGACTGATAAAACATATGAACTTTTCTTGATTGTTTATGAAACTTGAGGCTAAAGAACTAGTCCACTCTCTATGAAAAATTTATTCGAAAAGTTCATGAAAAATAGATTCGTCAAAAATTGAAAAATTCGTTAATAATCGAAAAACTCATCCAAAATCGAAAAACTCGTCAAAAATAGAAAAATTCGTTAAAGGGGGGGTATTTTTCTCTGGCCACGGTAGGTCGGAAAATTTTTTTTCTCGAAATTGGCTGATTTTTGGTACTCGGGGGTTTTCGGGCACGAGAAATCGATTGCGCACATCGAAAAA